>JAOWBR010167330.1:0-11684 GCA_028571145.1 Dionaea muscipula
AATTTTGTAATTAATGTAATTTCTTTTATTACGTATATCCAATGCCTATATAAAGGCCTGAAGTTGTAATCAGCCGATATACATGAATGAAGAATTGAAACCCTAGTTTCCATAGTCATCTTCCTCCTTAGCTTCCATAGTTGTAGCAGTAACTTAGCTTCTAGCTTATTTCTCCGTCGAGACTAGCTCCGGGCACCTCACTTCCACCTCCATTTCACTCTCTTCCGTCGAGACTACTCCGGATTGAGCTCCCCTGTTTTCCCCTGTTTCACGTGACTGGGTTTTGGGTAACCATTGAGACTACTCTGGTTATTCGAATCCATTACATAATATAAGATAAAAAAAATTAATTATTAATTGAAATATTACAGCATATCTTACCACATCGTATGGATAAAGACAACAAATCAGATTTCAAAGATAAACGAAAACTCAAATGATTGTTTGTGCTTTAAAGGAGCATAAAATGAAAGAACAACCTATAGACACTCACAGACCTTCATCACAGCAGCACTATCACAAAGCTCCCTTGCAACTTTCTATTATTTTAATCATTGGTGTTCTCTTCAATCAATGATCTAATATGTTATTTTTGACAACATATGTATCCGGACAAAATCGGACCAAAAAATAAAAAAAATTCGATAATATAATAACTGTAAAGTGGACAAAACCTGATAAAAAATATATTGTAACTATAACCTGAAATACAAATAATTTACAACAAAATTTCTCTTAAATCCCTAGTTATAGGTACGAAGTCTTTAAAATACAATAAATGTCCCTGTTGGGTAAACAACAAATTATTCACATCTAGATGTTCTAAAATCAAATCTCCTAGTTGGATCCCATTATCAACAACATTCTAGGATTAATCCGTGCACCGTATGGGCCGTATCAGTCTTTTTAAAAGTGACAAATTACAACTTGATTAAATGAATAAATATGAATAATTTTTTCCTAGGGGACTAAATCAGCTTAAAAACGGAGTTTTTAAATAAAAAAATGTGGGGATTGACAAATAATAAAAAATAAAATAATAAAAAAATTTAAAAATTCGACAGGCCAAAGTGGCCAAAGAGGGAAAAAAAAAAAACAAATATGGTTATGTTCAATACATCGACAAATGTTATGCTATTTAAAACTTAAAAAACTCCAAACATGCAAGAGAGCAATGTGATATCATGCTACCAGCTGTTGAAATTATTTGCGAGGATTCTAATGAACATGAAAGAATTGATTCAAATAGTTGAAACTAAAAAGAAGAAATGAACACGACATTACTACCCCAAAAAGAAAGGAAAGACGTAGACGAAAAACTATACAGTATTAAGAACAAAAATTATGAAAGATCGTGGAGGAGGAAGAATTGATCTGGAATCGTGACCGAGGAGAAAGATGAAAGACTTCTGTGCTTTTGAATGGAATAATGACCGAACGGTAATATACTACCGTTCAGTCCATTTTTTGGCATCCGAAGAGTCGAACGGTAATATATTATCGTTTTACTTCAAACACTTCCACATTATATTACCATAAGGTTAAAATTGTCCAAAATAAAATAAGCCGGGTGTGCCGGTTGAGGGGATGTGCCAAAAGTAACGTGCTACCCGAAACCCCTTTTTTCTCTGATTCCTTCCTCTGCTTCTTCCCTGCTTTTCTTTCTCTTCTCGATTCTTCTGCTTCCCGTCGACGATGACGAGCGACTGCGCCGGCGAGCCAAGGGAACGAAGGCGATCGACTGAAGGCGAAGAGGAGTAGCCCGACGACCACACACGGACGAGGCGAAGCACAAGCCGAAGGGCGAGGCAGCGAAACGCAGAACCGTGAAGGGAGGTGGACGAGATCCCGACGAGAGCCAGCGAGGGAGCTCGAATCGGACCTGGTAAGCCCTTAATCGACTCTAATCACTTCAAACTACTAATTTAATGTGTCGATTTGGTGCGATTTGAGGAGATTTGTGGTAAAGATCGGATTGTTTATCTTTTGGGATGTTTGGGTTTTTGGTCGCCGTGTATGAAGCTGGTGGGGGCTTGGTGGTCGTGTGTGTGATGGGGGCTGGTCGTCGGTCGTTGTCGCCGGCGATGGGAGAGGCTGCCGTTGGCAGTTGTAGAGCAGCAAGGGAGACGGTAGAAAGCAGAGAGAGGAGGAGCAGTTGGGGCTTTGCCCTGCTGCCCCTGGTGCTGGCCGACCGCCGTCTGGCCATAGTCAGGGTTAGCTGGTCGCTGCCGGTGAGTTTTCGTCTGAATTCAAGAATTAAACCGACTTTGACTGTAGCCAGTTAAATGAAAGAATGCTATAATTGGGGAATCATGGACCGATGTATAAATTTGTGTGTAAATACATACATCCATATTATGAGATAACTCTTAGATGGACGCATAACAAGGGGCCTTCATTTGGAATTGACCACAACCTTAATGTGACCATAGAATAAAGGAAGGAGTGTAAATTAGTACGAATAGGTGAGTACGGGAAAAAAGAGGATACATGGATCCGTTTTCTATAAAGTATATATATAAATATATGTATGTACACTCACTTCTTAATTACATTGGACATAGAGTCGACTGCGATATAGCATGAAATAAAGATTATAAGGTGGACTTGACCAAGATGTGGTATGCATATATACTAGTGGATGTTCGTACCAAGGCACGATAAACAATTAATATGATAATTTTATTTCATTGCGTAGCAAACATTAATTTTCTTACGTTATGTTTTCAATAAATCAAAACGGTTGTCAGTCGGCGGTAATTTTATTTCATTGAGGAGGAAAAAGATGGAGACAATGAAAAAAAAGATGAGCGACAAAAAATTGACTTGTATCACTATGTGATTGGTCCAAAAAATATGTGTGAGATAACTTATGTTTCAATTCAAAAAAGTCATTCAATGTAATATAGATATAGCTATGACGAGGCTAATCGAAAACTGATGGTCAGTGAACAATAATGAGAAGAGGGTGAAATAGAATAAATCATTATCATTATTACTGATATTACTATTACTAGTATAATGATTAATGATATATTATATACGTACCCACATATATAGTTGAGGAGCTTGAGGGCACTCGGAGACTTTGATATACGTATAATGCTTAGCTTGGATTGGGTAGGTGGACTAGAGTAAGGTAAGTAAACGGATAACCCTTCTCTTCCTTCTTGGATCAACACTTCGCATTACTCTTGAGACTCTTTGACCCTCTCATCTTGTTGGTTATCTTGAGATACATGCTATATCCTTTACGTGTGTGATCTGATTGATTGAGAATTGTATACCATGTGGGTATTTGTTGTTTTATATTATTTTTCGGTATAGCATGCTATCGAGGAATCTTGATTTGATATCACAGCTGAACCTGTATCCTGGACTTGTGTCTATTTGTTTAGCCACTTTTATACCTCATGTCTACCCTATCGTGTCATGGTGCCCCTCTATTGATCCTACGTGAGGTATAGGTATTCAGGCTAGCTATCCAGTACGTCCTATGCCCACGTCCCCATGTGGAGGAGCATTGTGTTAATTTGGCATGCCTGCTCCTCTGGGCCAACGTCGGGGGGGATTTGGTGACCTGCAGTGTGCATTGGAGTTTATTTGAGGATTCATAGGCTCGGAGTCTGTTTGAGAATTCGCAGACTAACTAGACTGTTTGAGGATTTACAGTTCTAATAAGGGATGGGCTTATTTGATTATATGACACGTCCAGCTCGCACGTGGCCGAGAGGGACATCGACGTGGCTCGAACTGATTCTTGGGCCTTTCCTCCTTTATGATGCTTGTAAGGCCTTCTATGATATTTTTGTGGCTGCAGTTTCTATGAGATACCTATGAGAGGTTCTGGTCCATTTACTTGCCCGTGAGGGGCGTTATTGTTGTGGCATGTGTGATGATTATCCCATGTATAACATGTTTTGGCTGGAGGGCCTGTTTTGAGATGCGTGCCAGTATGTGGACCTTATTCCTGTTGTGAGTTGCACATGTTGGTTAGTCGTTCAACTATTTTTCTGCCAGCTATGATTTATTGTTGAGTCTATTGCCTTTTTGGTTTACTGCTGCCTCCATTATATCATCATTTACATCCATTTGCTTCCAGTTTCATATATTGGGCCATGGGCCATTTGAGCATTTATACTCATGCGCTATTTGTATATTTATTAAGCTTTAGGCTTACGCACAATTTTTTGATGTCTGGGTGCAACTCCTTCTTTCGCATCCAGATTTGTAGCAAATATTTATACTACAACAACAGCTAGAGATCTTGTGGTGCCAATGCATCACGAGTATTGGTGGTTGTTACCTTACACTATTACTAGCTTCTGGAGAGCATTATATATTTTATTTTGTACTATGATGATATTTAGTTGTTTGAGCAACTTTGACATGCTTTGAGGTTCTCATCAGCTAGATCTTGTTGATATTGTTGAGTTGATCCTCTCCTAACAGTGTTTTGATGCCCCCCCCCCAACGGGTAGGCATCTTTCCTTGAACTAGTACTTGTTATCATTCTTTGGAACTCGGCCTATTGAGATTAATCATGTTTCCATTGTTGCTTAACCCGAAGAGTGGATTGATTAGTATGCCTTGGAACCCAATGTTGGAGGTGTGGTTTGTACATGCCATAACATCTTTGTCATGCTCTCCCGATGTTATTGGATGAGGGATGTGGTGCTAGAGGTACAGTCTGTACACGCCTTAGCACTTTCATCCCAGTGCTAGAGGTACGGTTTGTACGTGCCATAGCACCCGGATACAGTATGGTTGACTCACTCATTGCAGTATAGTCACGGTCTGCTATAAGTACATCCGGTTTAGTATTGGTGCCTCAGTTGTGTTGCTATAGGGGAGACACCGCCTTGTTGCGCATGACACTCCTGATCTTTTCTTGATGATATCAGCCGGTGTGGCTATTGTTGTTGTGTGTGTGGCATGATTGTGATGCGGCATATCCTTGTTAGCCTATGTGGCTCATACTTGTGATCTGTTGTGATGCCCGCCTGTGTGGCCTGTTTGTGTTACTTGTGTCGCATGTGATTGTTGAGATGCATGTGTAGCTCTTATTCCTGTGAGGTTTGCATCTGTCACTTGATTATGTCCTGTGAGATTTGCATCTGTCACTTGATTATATCCACCTATTATTGTGGTGTCCATCTATGATTGTTTGTTGAGTTCATTGCCTTCATGGTTGTTGCTGCTACTTTCATGTTATCATTTATATTTTCTTGCCTCCAACATATATTTTTGGGCCAATGGCCAGTCAGTTTTTGCACTCATGAACTTATGTATGTTTACTAAGCATTAAGCTTACGCATTTGTTCGTCTGGATGAACTTTGCATCACATTTTTGCACTCATGAGAATTGCATCACATTTTTTCAACATCATATGTATGTTTACTAAGCATTATTAAGCTTACGCATTAAGTGTTTGCAGTCAGTTTTTGCACTCATGAGATTTGCATCACATTTTTTCGACTGGCCAATTGCCAGTCAGTTCTTGCTATTTCTAGGTAGCAAGGGAGGACTCGCGGCGCTACGAGAGCTAGGAGAAAGGAGTTGGCCTAGGTACTATTGTGAAAAGATGGTTAGAATCATTTATTTGATGATTTGGGTAGACTTATTGTAATAATATGTGCAGTATGGTGATATTTAATCCTTTGTGCCATCATATGCATGCTTTCGAAGTTATGATAAATGCTTATCCTAGGTTGGTAGTATCCAATGAGGTCAGGTTTAGTGATATTTAATAAAGATAATTGGATGATTTAATATAACTTCCACAGGGAATTAAGGGGTGTGGACCTCATTGGCGAAGTCTAACCTCGAATTAGTGGCTAATCCGGGGTTGAGTCATGACACTATAACTTTTGGTAGTAGTAGTATTGGGTTGTAGTATTGGATTGCAATATGGGACTTGTTATGAGTTCATTATTCTCTTTTGTATGTACATAACAATGTATATCACAACTATTTTTGAGATTTTGGAGCTGTCTCAATTCTAGGGTTTATTTATACCTTTTCTGATGGATGTTGATCTTGTTTTGTTGTAGGACTGAAGAAGCAAGTTGAAGCGTATTTCAAGGGTGATGATGAGGAAGACAATCTCTCATAGTTGATCAGGACTATATTGGCAAGGCGGTTGGCGGGACTAAGACAACTGTAGCAAGACGAAGAGAGAAGCCATGATGAGGAGAGCACTAATTCAAAGTTTCTCTCAATACACTCGCAACTTTCTATCTCCACCCGCCTCCTCCAAACTCCTCAAAGTCTTTCAACCCTCACCTGCTCTACTCCTTCCTCCTTTCTCAACCAAATTCAGTTTTTTCTCATCCGATAATGGTGATTCTTCTGTCGAAAACCCTAAATCTGTTGATTCACAAGTCGTTCAGACAACCGATGCGGGAAATGAGGTTGAAGATATCAGCAACGAAGGTAGAGTTAGAATTTGAAATCGGAAAATAAATAAACAAAAACACTATGGAGGGTCCCATTGTGTAAAGATTGAAGTCAAATGAAATATTGGGCAGCTTCAAAAATCATTCTTTTGAAGTATCCACCATCTGAGCATTTATGGGGATTTTGAGGTCTGAATTGGTTGTAGTTCCTTTACTCTAGCTTTTGGTAGTAGTTGTATTGGGTTGTAGTATTCGATTGCAATATTGGGTTGTAGTATTCGATTGCAATATGGGACTTGCTATGAATTCATCATGTTGATTATTCTCTTTTGTTTGTACATAATGTTGTATATCAGAACTATTTTTGAGGTTTTGAAACTGTCTCAGTTGCAAGGTTTATTTATACCTTTTCTGAAGGATGTTGATCTTGTTTGGTTGTAGGACTGAAGAAGCAAGTTGAAGCGTATTTCAAGGGTGATAATGAGGAAGACAATCTCTCATCGTTGATCGGGACTATATTGGCAAGGCGGTTGTCAGGAAAACATGAAGACACCGATGATGAAATTCTTGACGACACTCGCTTTGAGTTGCAAGATGATATAAGTGATGAAGAGTTTGAGTCCGATTTTGAGGAGGGACACGTAACTGACGAGGAGATAAATGATCTGTATAATACGAGGAAAATAGTGTTTGACAGGTATAATAAGGATAAGTATTTCAATATGGATGACACGAAGTGGGATGAGATCGTCAAAGATGGGATAACAAAAGGATATGTTCAGGACACTAAGGAAATGGAGGATATTTTGGAGGATATGCTTAATTGGAATAACCTCCTCCCTGGTAAATTCCTGCCTTTTTCTGTTCTGACTTGCCTATATTGTTAGTAGAAGCTTAATTTGGATGGAATAAAATTGCCTCAAGTCAGATGGGAACATGGTTGCACTTCAACTATAGCTAGTTGTACAACAAACTAAATGCAAATGGATGGATGGAAACAAAACTTTTTAATCTAGTTAAAAAATGAACTTACTAATCACCTTATGAGGAGTTCTCCATCTTTGAAGGATCTCTGAATGTGAAGGAGCATCTGTACTGGCGTGAAATCCTGTCAAATAAAGTAGGAATGCTTATTGCTTAATTTGTTTGCTTTGCCTTGCTGCTGATTATTTTTGTGAGAGAAAGAGAATACCATTAGCCTTTAGTTCCTTCCTGTTGATTTCTGTCATGCGCATTATGATGTTCTTCTGTACCATGCTAGAGTGTCAAATAGTTTTCTTCTTTGCCATGTGAAAAAAATGATACTCTGAAGAGGTAACCATGGTGCATTTCTCGTGCTTGCTTCGCTGGTTAGTGTTCAGTGCAACTTTCAATCTAAAGGACTTGATGCAACTTGCAACTAGGATAGGATATTTAGGGGGTGAAAAAACCAAATCCGCAAAGCGGTTAATAGTATTCAATATACAAAGCCAAGCATAGGCTACATATCCATCTGGAGTCCTCAGTCCTCAGTAACTTTATCATAATTTTTAATCATTTTGTATGTCAAATAGCCATTTGGAAACTGAATCTTTCAAAGATGTACCTAATGATGTTCATTGAAAATGATACTACCCAAAACATGTCAAAGTGTTCTATGACTTGGATGCCCAAATGGGTTCCCATTGATAAATTTCACGAGTACATTAGTAACAATGGATCAATTCATATAGTGGAAAAAGGACATGAGTGAGAGTGACAAGTTTTACTTAGATGAATGAGGATAAGACATAGATTTTCGACTTTGTCCTGTGATGTGATGCATGAGGATAATTTTGAACCAGGCCAGGTTTTTTGAGTTTTTGGGTCTAGAACCCCCCGGCAGGGCCCTTCTCTTTTAAGACCTCAATCAGTTTGAACGTTGAGTTTGCATATTCCTTTTTGCCCTTTTTGCTATTAGACTTGACAGCATGGGTGAATCAGTGCATAAATAAATAGTGGATGAATGACATTTCTTTATCTTTCTCTAGATGACATAAAGAAGAAGGTGGAAGCTAAATTTGATGAGCTTGGAGGAATGTGTGAAAGACAGGAGCTTGAACCAGAAGAAGCTTACAAAATTTTCAAGGAGTTTGAAGATAATATTGTCATGGAATACATGAAGCAGACGGAGGAAGAGGGGCCTCCGCAATTCGATGAGGAGGCCAAGCCGGACAAGAAAGTAACCTTGGATGATCCACCTGGTGAGGGTCCTATTCTACAATGGCAATCAAGAGTAATATTTGGTCCTGGTGGGGATGCATGGCATCCTAAAAACAGAAAAGTTAAATTATCAGTGACTGTGAAGGATCTTGGACTTTCAAAACATCAGTTTGTTCGCATGCGAGAAATTGTTGGGAAACGTTACCATCCAGGGCGCGATGAGCTTACAATCACCAGTGAAAGGCAAGCCTTAACTGTAGCTTCTTGAGTTTTAGTTATCCATGTAAATTTGCTACTGTTGGTTGTTTGGTGCCTTACAATGGCATTCTTAATTAACTATAGATGCGATTGAATTGCAGGATTACGTATCCCTGCTTTCTCCCATGTTTGACTATCTAATTTATGATGTGAAGTGGGGTTTTCTTTTCATATGAAAAAAAGGTTGTTGCATTTAAAGAGTACAAAAATAGGACATAAAATCTGTATTGAGGAAATAGAATGTTTATCTTCCCATGATTCCGGTTCTTGGGTTAACGAGGGTGAAAACACTAATTTTCTTTTCTCTTCTCCAGAAAGATCTTTTTACAATTCTGCTTGTGATTTAATGTGGGTGCTTTGTGCATACTCTAGTTTTTCTCCCGGTGTATTTTAATGTATTATTTTATAGGATGCAAGCCTCTCTAGAGGCAAGGCGCATGTGCAACATTCTCCTCCACCATTGAGCCCCGGGAGTGAGCTTTGAACACCCTTTGATTTCACTCTTTTTTTACTCACGGCTTCTCTCTCTCTAAATATTGCTGTTTTTTTTTTTTTTCTGCTTTTCTCATGCTTTTTCTTGCCTCGGAAAATTCTGCAAAGTGCTTAAGTGCTAGATATAGTATTGCTCTTTGCTGGAAGAGGTGTTTAGACGGTGAACAATGGCGTGCGATGTATCTTTGTTCTTGCTTTTATATTTGTTGAGGGTTTTGTTTATGAGCAGCATGTTCATTACTAATTTTACGGGAAATCACTTGTTTAGGTTTTTAAAATATATTCCTCTCCGTTAGGAGGAGGCATCATTTAGACGGTGAACAATGGTGTGTGATGTATCTTTGCTCTTCTTGCTTTTATATTTGTTGAGGGTTTTGTGCTATTAGCGGCATGTTCGTTACTTGCGCTGAGAATTGCTACTTTAGGTACTTTGAACCTTGCCTCAGTGAGGTGCATGTTTTGTGATTTTGCTGTTTGGCCTTCTGCATGCACCTTGGCGCTTCTTGCTTCTCTAAAAATAATTGTCTTTGTTTCAGATTTGAGCATCGGGAGGAGAACAGAAAGGACTGCCTTAGGACTCTACTTAACATCATAGAGGAAGCTGGCAAAGCTAATAAAATGGCAGAAGCAGCTCGAGCTTCATATGTCAAGGATAGACTAAGAGCTAATCCCCAGTTCATGGCGAGATTACATGCTAAGACTCAAGGAGTTCCTCATTCAGCTAACTGATAGGCCCTCACTGTACATTAGACTTCTATAGAACCGCCTCCTGTTACAAGGTCGAGCTCAAGCTCAAGTTCAAGCTCAAGCTCGAGCATGCGGCCTTTTTTACAGCAGGCAGCGGAATTAAACCTCCTCCAGAATATCCAAGAAGATGGCAGAGAAACCAACCTCCTCGCACCCCAACACCTCCCCACATGGTCAAGGTGTGAGGTTAATCTGCACCTTCTTTCTTTTGAAGAATTTGCTGTTCTGGACATGAACAGTATGAATGAGCATTGAATTCCTGGAGCTTATTTTCTCCTCTTTTAGTCTGTTGAAGAATTATGGGGCTCTGATTTTTCAAGGCTTTTTGGTTGCTATCTTATATCTATTTGAGCCTGCAGCCCTTTGCTATTCTGGTATGAGTTGCCCTTCATGACTATCGGCCGTTCCCCTTGATCAAGTGCTACTGCCCTGTATGAGTTCCCCTTGTGTTCAAGACCAAGCATCACTCACTCTTATTTAGTAGATGGGCTTAACTTTCTGTCTACTTCTGTGTTGTGTGTTTGGATTCTTCTTGACATATCAGGATCTTTTGTATTCCCCCACCCTTGCCGTGGCAGAGCCAGATTGTCCAATTGCCTGGATCGGAAATCCGTTTCGATTATGGCGCAGGCCGGCCACATCTGATCCGACCAAGCTGTGCCGTGGACCTTGGTTTGGTTTACGACTTGAACATGCACGGATACTTCAATTTCATGTGCACCATCGGCAACAATAGGACAGGACAGATATCCAAGGTTCAAGCAGAGCGGTGCTCCATACAAGTGCCCGAAAGCAGCTGGCCTATTCGACTCAATTACCCTTCTTTCGTAGCCCCCGATCTCAATGGAACGGTCACTTTCACTCGCATCCAGAGGAATGTAGGTAAGCCCAGAACATATAGAGTCAAGGTACGTGCGTTGACGTCCACATCGAGGAGAAATCTACCCATACTATATGGACCCAACATTTTTGTGCCTTTTTTCTTGACACAAGTGAACTAAAATTTTCTCCTCTACGTCTCTCTCTCTCTCTCACACACACACACATATATGCTTGCCCACCAGATGAATCTTCTTCTGGTTGACTGGCTTTCTTCATCCTCTGTTGTTGCTGTGGTGCTTTTATGTTCTTCCCATGGCAGGATATCGACATCTTCAGAACTCAATCCAAGAGAGGAAGAAAATTATCAAGTTTGACATAAAGTTTGATACCCAACTTAAAAAGAAAAAGAAAAAAGAAAACTTGATTTTCATCTTTGATAGAAGGGTGTTTTTCCCCGTTCCTCTCACCCTTTCCTTTTTTATTTTACCCCTTTCCTCTTTCTTATTTTTCTTGACTTGCCCTAAACGCAGCACCTCAATTTACTAAACACAACACCTTTTTAAAAAAAAAAATTCAATTTTGCCCCTAATCTTTTAAAATAATTACAAGAGTGTCATTGCCTAATATATATACAAAAAATATTTCATTTGTTCACATTTTTAATTCCACTTCTCGTATTTTCTTCTAGAGAGAGAGTTTAGAGCAAGCTTATTCGACGCTGCTTCTTAGATCGGAGTGCATTCGACTTACCAGAGGTATGTACCACTAAGTTCAATCCTTAATAT
>JAOWBR010167341.1:0-11684 GCA_028571145.1 Dionaea muscipula
GGGTACAATCAACCCTACCGTAACCCGAGGGGTTAATACAATCATTTTTAGGTCATTTTGAACACATCCAACGGATCAGATCGTCCAAAATCATTTTAGATCCAATAGTTCCTTTACAGTGACAAAATCGGTCCAAATCAGCCCGAAAAACTTTCGAATGAAGCCCTTCCCCATATGTTTTTTTGACGATTTCTTTCAAATACCCTTAAAAACATATTTTAAACGCATTCACCGTGCATGATCGTCTCAAAACATTTCAGAAAAAGTGTCAAAAAATGTGTCAAAAAGTATATCCACGGATCCGTCCCTATATATATATAGACACACACACATATAGGTTGGGTTATACGAACAATCAAATTAAACACTCAAATTGAACATCCTGATTCCTGCGTGGATCCAGCCTGTGAAATGTAAGTTTGTTGTCAGGTGATCACTGAATTCTGCAAATCGATTGGTGCTGATGCAAAACAGAGACAAGAATTGATCAGGTTGGCCAAGAAGAACGGAGAAAGACTCGGATTCCTTGCATGAAAGAGCTGATGCATTATGCAATATCTACTACTACTACTTGGTAGTCCTGCAATTCTACACAATTGCAACTCAATATTCATTCTCTCTCATTGTATGTTTGTTCAGCAGGGAGTTTCCAGGATGCTATTCAACTCTTGTTCTTGCATTGTGTTCCGTGTTCATCTAGGCTAACAGAGTTGCTCATCTCATCATCTTCCATTTACTATACAGATATTATGAATCGAACACAAAAGCAGACTTTTTATCCATATGGCCACAAAGAGGGCATCATCGAATGGTTCAAAAATAAGAACGAAATGGCGGTAAAATGGAAATCAATGTCTCAAGAAAACAAAAATTTACAACCAAATGTCAATCAGATGGTATATCCCATCTACAACAAAAGGTGAGAGTACCAATGAAGAAAATATCCCTTCCAAGCATTGGACAATGAGGCCAAGCGATGTAGTTTCCTCACAAACTGTATCAGCCTTTTGCATACCGCTCACAAACTGTATCGACCTTTTGCATACCTCTCCTTTCTCGAATCATCCTAGCACATGGATTAATGGCGGTAAGTTGGAACAAAATCACCTAGTATATTTGTAAAAGTAGATATACATTGCAGATTTACTTACATGGGCTGTATAGTTCATTTTGTCGGTGCCATCGAGGATATCTTTCCACTTCCTTCCAATGCCCATCTGCAACACCACAGTAAGAACTGCTTTCAGATATTCACCAGACAATATTGTAGCAACATGTCAAGTCCAGTTTGACAGAGTGAAAAACAGAGAGCACTAGCAAGACTAATTAATTAATTAATTAATTACTATGATTCAGGAGAAACAAACAATGGAGCACAACACAGCATTAGAAGGTGCAATTAATCAATCCACATATGGATGGCCAGGAATGCCAAGTAGTTTGATGGGAAGGTGGCCAATCCAGACAGCTTAGTTAGGAAGATTAAAATGCATGCCTTTCCTATCATGTGTTGACTTGTGATCCATGTATGCCCCATCTTCACTAGTTCTAACCAGTTTTTGTTGTAAATACCAGTTTGACAGAATATAAAAATTTACTTTACTGATCAAAAAAAAAAATTCAATCCACTTCACTTCACGGAGGAAATTATAACAAGGAATTTCCACCGTGATTCGATATTAAATGATTCACTCCATGGACCTTACCCACAGAAGTCTTAACGAATTGCCGGCAATCGTCAGATTACTGTGGCCATAAGTAAATCACAAGAAACACTAAGAATAGATTGCAGTCGAGTGGTAAAGTGCACCTCCATCCCTACTTCACTTATGTCAAACAAGTATTCATCTGACGAAGTCTAAGATTTGATCCTAAACGGTGCGGTGCATACAGACACAACCACAGAACCAGTGTATTTTAAAGAGGATGTCACCCATCCAGCTACCTATGTGGAGATTCAGACCCACAAATCTGCCACAGAGCTAACAATTAACACCCTTTTATTATGTAAGGCAAAACAAATATTACATGGACTGGGTAGGCGGACAGTAGGTTTCAATTCTAAAATAAACCACCCATGGCCTAGTAAAAAACGATTAGGAGAGATCGATTCAGAACCACATCCATTGAACGAATGCAAAAGATCAAAAGAGCAGAGGATCCAAAAATAGAACTCTGTCCTTTCCCCTCTCTCATCAGGAAAACATTAGGAGAAGCAAAGAAATATTAGGAGAAGCAAAGACTGAATTAGTCACTTTGGAAATCTAAAATCAATAGCTGTCGGTTGTAGTTAAGAGAAACGATGACAGTCTACCTATTAAAGGTAGAATACAGCAGAATCTGAATGTGAAGTATTATTGGGCTGTTAATAATAACAATAAAGACCAACAAAGAGCGATAGGAATTATGGTCTTATTACCAGACACTAAACAAGAAGCATATGAAACGAACGAACCAACTAGAAGTTTTCAGTTTCAGAACAGTAAAACTCTGCATATAATCAGAGCAAGGACACAGCCTCCCAAATATTTACTCGGCTAAATTAAATAGACTGCAAAAAATTAAAGCTGTTAGGACAAGCCTTTGACTATTGCAGGACATGGGCTTGGCCGTGGGAGGATCATACATAAAGCCCATTCCAGATGAATTATGAGAACAGTTACCCATGTAGCTCTAGATCACTTTGTTGTCAGGTTAAAGTTGCATTCTGACAATGGCAACAAAAAAAAAGCCCAAACCTGGAGAGCCTCATTGCTTGCATTCTTAGTCCACAGTGAAAGTTTGTCTTGCCTCTGGCGCACACTTGCAACGACTCCGCAAATCTCTTCACTGTCATCAAATTGCTCCCCAATAAGAGCCATCAACTGTCATATGGAAAAGCCCTTCAGCAGTCAAAACATCAATGGCTTCAAGGATAGTGACTATCACTTTCAATTTTTAAAGACAAGAAGCTCATAAAGGAGTTGTATTACAGTTTCAAGCCACATGTTATCAAGGTTTGCCTTGCCGCTGCTAGCAACAGTCCACTTGCCACCGTTTGCACACTCAGGATCTTCCCATTTTGGTTCAATGCCTGCCTTGAACAAATGGAAATCTCCATTTCCTGGCAACTTGCTGGGTTTAAATATTTGATCGTACAGACTGCATGAGAAATCAAATTAGACATTTTGTTCAAATTGAAAAAGATTTAGTTGCAACTAGTTCATGTTGCTATTGTTTCTCCCAAATTTCAACTTTTAACTAAGCTGGCAACTCACTGAAACTACAAATTTAAGAAGAAATTCACTTGTACATAATGTAAATGTGAAAAAAAAAAATTTATTACAGCTATATCCCATGGGCACGGTGATGGGAGTTGGGAAAGTTCGATTCTAGGAAGGCATATCAAAAGTTGTGATTTTGAAACGGTCAAACCATGTTCTAGGAGATTGTTTCAACCCATACAATGACTTTCTCAGCCGACACATATGAACTGATAACTCCCCCTGAGCAACAAAGCCGGGAAGTTGCTCCACATAAACCTCCTCAAGAAAATCCCCATGAAGAAAGGCATTTTTCACATCAAGCTGGTGCAGAGGCCACCCCGAGGAAGCAGCAAGAGAGATCAGAAGACAAACAGAAGTCATCTAAGCAACAGGAGAAAAAATGTACGTGTAATCAATGCCATGGACTTGGACATAGTCTTTTGCAACCAACCGAGCATTAAGGTGAGCAACAGAGTCGTCAGGGTTGACCTTCACAACATAGACCCATTTGCCTCTAAAGGGACACGGTCCCATGTATGATTGGCCTCTAAAGCCTGGAGTTCCTCAAGCATGGCCTGCTACCACCCAGGAAAAGAGAGAGCATCAGACAAGGACCGAGGAACAGAGTGAGAATCAAACCGTGAGATAAAAGTCTACAAGGAGGAAGAGACTCCAGCACAGGAAATAAGAGTAAATAAAGGATAAGTAGCACAACTGCGCTGGCCCTTCCACAGGGCAATGAGAGCATCCAAATCAAAAGAGGTAGGGGGCAGAGGATCCGGAGACGAGGAGTCAGGATGAGTCATCAGCAGAGGTCGGCTCAGAAGCATCTACGGGAGGAGAATCACCCACAGTAGGAGGAAAACCATAAGAGATGACCGACCGAGGTCCACGGGTATACACCCGCAGTGGTGGAGTAGGAAGAGGAATAGTGGTAGATGGCACGCCCAGTGCCTAGCCCCCAGACGCCTGAGGCGCTCCTCTTTGAGTGTGCCTTGCCTGGGGGTTGCCTCAGACGCTATGGCTTACGCCTAGGGCCTAGGCACATCTGAGGCGCGCCTTTTAAAACCTTGATTTACGGTGTTAGACAACATCTATGGACAATTGCAGCATTTACGGTGTTGATTTCTCCTCAGTTCTTTTCCTCAAGAAGCATTCTCCAGAACCTAGACTTGAACCTGCCTTACTGTGTAAATCAAGAAATGAAGGTCCAAAAATGCTACCTTTACTCGATTCATAGTTCTACACCAGGTGAAGAAAACATGTCCCTCCTTTTTCTACCTATTAAAACTCAAAAGACTGATAAAAGAGCAAGACTTCAGTCCAAAGGAAAAAATGCAACGACAAAGTTCAGAGCATGAATTCTAAAGTGACAGCCCTTCACCTCTGAAGGGTGAAATATAAAACAGTTGCATGCTCAATATTACATTCTGAATCGACATCTCAACAAAATACGACCAATCAATCTGTAATCACGATGAGAAAAGGACAAAATACTACGGAGATGAAGGGATGTGTTCCTTGCCAGGTTGGGTGAAACTTCTGAATATTCCCAAACTCTTGAAAAAGGAATTTTTTGAAGTGATGGGAACTTATATAGGGAAACCTATAATGTCTGATAAGCTTACACACACAAAGGAGCGGTGGTCCTATGCTAGGCTCTTCGTGGAAGTGGAACTGTCTCAAACTATGATTAAAGAAATTGAGATAAATCTGGCAGGAAATATCCCTCATATACAAGTTGTTGAATATGAAAATATATACCTGATTACTGCTCAAAGTGTGGAAGTGGGACATAAGGTTGCCGTTTGTAGAAGGTCCATGGTGAGTCCGCAAGCACAATGATTGTGGCTAATGAAGGATAGGATTGCTACACATGGAAGGAGTGTGGCGAATGGGTTGCATCCTGTTCATATGGCACATAGCCAGCGGACAGGGGAGGAACTGGGGGACTGCTCACCTTCGAGCAAACTTCTGCCGAGTGGTCAGCAGGTCAGGACTGATGGAGAAGAGAATTTGGAGGCTGTTGTACAAGGGGTAACGGCCAGCACAGAAGGGAAGATCAAGCCAGGTGAGGAAGCGGCGACTGGTGGAGCTGCAAAGAGGTAGATTGCTCTCAAGAAAAGGGAGGGGTGCCAGTAGCAGTGGGTGCAGGGTAGTAAGCCAGAGAGAAAGCTGCGAGGATCAGAATCAAAGAGAATGTGGTCTGATGAAGGAAGGATTTCATCTGAAAGGAGGAGGAGCAAAAAGGCCAAGGAGGCACAGCAAAACATGGGAATGAGGGGGACTGAATTGGATCACGAGGGCTACCCAGCCCACATGCCTCCATGATTTTTTCCTTCTGGAATATTAGGGGTTTCCATAAACCCCCAAAACAGGTTGAGGTGAGTAATCATCTCAACAGGAATAAGGTGGATGTTATGGCTATATTGGAAACAAAACTATCAGAGGAGAAACTAAGGTGATAATGAAGAGAAGATTTTGGCATGGGAATTTTCGTCCAATTTTGACAAGCATCCAGCATGTAGGATACTTATCCGCTGGAACCCAAATCCTGCTCAGGTTATTTGTTTTGAGGCTACTAATCAGCTGATTCACTCAAAGGTGACCTATAGAATCACAGGCAAGGAATTTACCCTATCCTATGTATATGGGATGTACTCAGTAGCGGCACGAAGGAGAATGTGGGAAAATCTGAGATCGTATGAAGCAACATACAATGGGGAATGGATTGTGGCAGGCGATTTAAATACTGTTAATGCACCAGAGGATAAATAGAATGGGGCACGAGTCCATCCATATGAGATTGCAGATCAGAGGGATTTCAGGCAAGAATGTGAGATGAGAGACTTGAACTATACTGGGACGTATTTCACTTAGACCAACCAACGGACTTGGTGTAAAATGGATTGCGTTATGGCGAACCCTGAGTGGCTTATTTTGTATCAGTCTACTTCAGTCAATTTCCAAGCAATTGGGCTTTTTTCTGATCATTCCCTGTGCATTGTTAAGGCCATTGGAGCTCATGTGGAAGGAAAGCGGCCTTTTAAATTTCTGAATATGGGGACTACCCACCCGGATTTTGCTAGGACTGTCAGATGTAGATGGGATACTCACGTGGCTGGATGTCAGATGTATCAATTGTGCAAAAAGAAACATGCTCTAAAACAAGACTTCCGATGCCTCAATGAACACCACTTTACAAACTAACGCAATTTCGATCAGCTCACAAGCGGAGGATGAAGAACTGGCTCAGGTTCCTGCAAGACCGGGAGTGCTAGAAGTGCTGGAATTTAACCTTGGTTCACGTTTGATCGCGTGGAGTTGTGTGCATCGTGTACAGGCGCCTGTAGGCGACAAAGCTTCCTATCAGGCCTGCTTGCGCCTCACAGGCGACTGAACAGGCCACCCATCCGCCTATACAACCGACTTGTTGTCCACGAGTTCACCCCATTGAAGCTCTTAACTCCATTCTCGTTTAAGCGTTCACAACTAACCCACCTGTCAAGCCTACTTATTCTCGTTTGTTAGCTACCTGTCACGTCGTCCAAAATTTTGATGAATATTATTTTTTAGTATTTTTTATTATTTTTCCTGCATTTATTTACAGCCTATATAAACCCTATTTTAGGGTTTTGTAAACTTCAACCATTATTTTGAAAAAAAAAATTTGAGAGAGTTTCTCCTATGGTTCGATCAAATCAGAGTGTCTCCGTGACAATCACCCTGACCGACTTATCAATCAAGCTTTCACACTCATTGTGACGCCTTTAATATCAAGGTTCTCTTTATCCATTCATCGTCGGGTCGCGATTTTTATTAAGGTTCACATTGTTGGTTCGTTATAGGACCGATGTTCCACCCAGTCTAAATTGAAAGAGATCCTAGGCATATCGATCTGTTCGGGTTTCGTCATAGGATGACGTAGTTCGTACAGGATTCATATCAATTGGTATAAGAGCCCACTTTCGATTTCAGGCTTACCTATCTTTCCCTATTCTTGATTTCATTTCTTTTGTCGTTCTTGAATTCTTTTGTGTCGTTCTTGAAATTGTCTCTTGTTGAGTCTTCTTGAATTCCTACAATTAGGGTTTGCGTCGTAAAAAAAACAGATCTTGATTTTTGTTTGCCCTAATTTCGAGTCAAACCCGAGAAATTAGGGTTTCGCATATTGGTTGAATTCTTGAAGAAAAAGTAGATCTAGCAAAACTCAATTGTGAAAAAAAACGAGTGATCCCAAAGATTCGAAACAAAAGAAGTGCTAAGAATCGAATCAAAGCAAAAAAGAGAAGAAAAGGGGATCGACAAAAGAGATTCAATAAAAACAAATATAGGCGGATCAAAAAAAAAACAAGGAGCTTGAATTCATTGATTAATTATAGTTTTTCTATCGGTTTTTTCTAGTCCTAGTCGGGTTGTTTTCATCCGCATCTCGTGTCGTTTTCTTGGTCTTGTCTTTTGTCCTTGGTTGTCAAGTTTTGGTGGTCCGGGTGAGTTGTCAAAAGAGTCTTTGTTTGGGTCTAGTGGTTCGAAAGAACCGCAGAGAGAAACTGAGCGAAAAAAGGTAAGAGTGAGTGAGAATATTTGAGGGAAAAAGACAATTGAGTGAAACACATACGTGAGGGTTTACTTTTGCTTTACTGGTTATAATGGTTGATAAACAGGATACCCAGACGAATGGAGGCAATCAGGTGGGAATGGAGGCGTTCATAGATGAGATGAGGTGGATGATGGGGACTATTAATGATCGGATGGGAAGGTTGGAGGTTACACATGCTGAACCACCTAGGGCATGTGAAGGGGGTTGAGTTCAGGACAAGGTGAGACCTGATGATTACTATGAGGATGAGGATTCCATAGGGAGTTGTTAACAATTTCCCTCCAAATTGAAGACATTTGTGCACCGTCCCACATGCTTGTTTTTCCACCATCCACGATTGCAATGAAGACTTTTCCTGCCACCGTCCACTATTGCAAAACAAAACATGTGTTTTGTTTTTACTCCGTGTGTGAATGCTGGGGATTGCGCCTCTTTGTTTGCCTATAAAAGAAAAGTCATTCAGGAGCAAGCAGAAGCCAGAGAAAGAAGAAGGCAAAGGGAAAGAAAAAATCCCACAAAAAGCTTGCTAAGTTGATGAGCAGGAGCGGGTGAAAAACAATAGTTAGTGTGTTGGGAGAATGTGAGTTAAACACCGTGTGTGTAAACATTTATATGATGTGAGTAATTCTTGTAATATTCTCTCAAATATAGTAAAATCTCTGCTGCCTGCGGAGATACCCAACTGTTTATTTTGTTTATTTGACAATTGGTAACCACGTAAATCCTGATGTTCTTTATTATTACACTTATTATTTATTCTGGTGTCCCACGACACAACAAACTGATATCACAGGTTGGAGCCTCCCGATGTGGTGTTACCAGAGATTGATTTTGGAATTTTATTTTCTGGTGCTCGCTATTGTCTTGGGTGGTGTTCGAAAAGTTCAAATGAATGAGTCTACCAAGAAGATGACCATCGATGCCTTAAGCACCTTGGTGCGAAGGAGTGTTGTGTCCAACGCCAAGTTTGAGGTGGAGAAATTTGATGGAACCAATAATTTCAACATGTGGTAATGCGAAGTTTTGGATACTCTCTACCAACAGGAACTGAATATAGCTTTGGAAGACAAACCAAAAAGAATGGACACAGATCAACCGTCAAGCCTGCAGCACCAAGGATTAGAAGTACTTTGTGATGAAAGAAATCACAGCAAAAGAATTATGATAGAAATTGGAAGACAAGTACATGACGAAGAGCATGGAGAATTGGCTCTACTTGAAAAAGCAAGTCTTCCGCTTCCGGTTCAAGCGAGGTATATCCATGATTGAGCATTTGGATGCTTTTAATAAAATTCTAGTTGATTTACAGAATCTTGACGTCGAAATTGAGGATGACAATAAAGCGTTACTGTTACTTAAATCATTGCCTAATACTTATGATCACCAACTACTACCTTGTTGTTTGGCAAGGAAAGATAAGTCTGTGAACAGGCAGGCAGAGGTGTTGTTAAAAGCAAACCAAGCAATAGAAAGTAAGGGTGTTCACCAAACCTAGAAACCCGACCCGACCCAGAAACCCGATATAACCCGATTGTAAACAAGTCGGGTTGACTAGATCCGGTTGAGATGGGGTCGGGTCAACTTTTCCAAGGCAACCAGGTAATCGGATGACCCGATTACCCGGTGTATATATATACATATATATATATATATACATATACATACACACACATAAATATCCATGTACATATATATATATATACATGTATATATATATGTGCCGGTGTATATATATACATATATATACACACATAAATATATATATACATATATATATACACATATATACATACATATATATATATATACACACACACATATATATATATATATACACACATATATATATATATATACACATATATATATACATACATACATTATATATATATATATACATACATACATTATATATTATATATATATATACATACATACATTATACATATATATATATATATTAAATATAAATGTTATATATATGTTATATGTTATATATATAATACTAGAGGTTGCCCGTGCCTTCGGCACACGATGAACACAATATGCTCTTGAATCGGTTAGAAACATACATTAATAATTTTTTGCATAATTAATATCGATGCAAAATTGTATGATATATATAATCCAATAAGTGGATAATAATTGTGGATATGCTATGGATAATAAAAAAAATTATATCAATATTAGTCTTGTTTGGATAAAAAAAAAATTTGACAATAACTTTTATTAAAAATGTCATTAAAAATTGAACTTTTATAAAAACATATTAATATTAATATATAAGATTAAGTTGTTAGAGAGATGAAAATAAAATTTAAATGGATTGTGTGATATGTATAAATTTATAGGTTTTTAATGTGATGTTTATAGGTTTGTGATGTGATGTTTATAGAAAAGTTGTGTAATGTAATATAGATGATGATATATATATATATAATGTTACATAATGTTATATTATATATAATGTTATAATGTTATACGATAAAGTTATATATGTTATACGTTAAATATTATATACGCATATATGTATATATGTTAATTTCTACTATTGTGTATTTATGTTAATTTCTGCTATTTTTGCAATTGTGTATGTTAACCCGATAACCCGTGCTAATGTGTATGTATGTTATTTTTTTTTCCTGCTATCGTGTATGTTAATTTATTTATTTTCTTTTTTGTATATGTATATATGTTAATTTCTGCAATTGTGTATGTTAACTTCTGCTACTGTATATGTTAATTTCTGGAGTTGATTTCTGCTATTGTGAGTGTTAATTTATTTGTTTATTTTTTTAAAAAAAAAATAATCGGGTTACTTGGTAGCGTTTTCAGTATTTTTGATTATTTTCCCTGTATTTATGTAAGAGCCTATATAAACCTTGTTTTAGAGTTTTGTAAACTTCAACCATTATTTTGAATACAATTGAAAGTGTTTCTCCTACGGTTCTCGAAGTACCATCAATCAAATCGAAGTGTCTCCATGGCGATCACCCCAACTTATCAATCGACCTTTCATATTCGTTTGTAGCGCTTTAATACCAAAGTTCTCCTCGACCATTCGTCGCCGAGTTAAGATTCCACCCGGTCGAAATTGAAAGAGATCCTAGGAGTATCAATCTGTCCGGGTTTCGTCATAGATTAGCGTGGTTCATACTGGATTCGTATCACACACATCACTCTTTGAGTTGAGAAATGCAAAGAGGAGCTCGCTTCTGCTTATGGCTGATTGCGAGGTAGTCCTGTGGATGATAGTATCCAAGAGGAGGTTACACGATTAAGAGAGCGATCTACCTGGATGGCAGAAGCAGAGAGAGCTTATTTTGCCCAGAAGGCCAAACTTAATTACTTCAAATACTGTGACCGAAATACTAAATTTTTTCATGCTTTGATCAAGAGAAGAGCCTGCAAGTTGCAAGTTACTTCTATTGCAAGGGAGGATGGTGCTAGGACTTATTCTAACAAGGAGGTCAGCCAGGAATTCATCAAGTTCTATGAAACGCTACTGGGCCCTAGGGAACTGTAAGTCTGGGTTGCTGAACTACTGTCAATGTTGGAACCTGAATTTCAAAGGAGCAGAGGATTCAGCTTTGTGCCACAGTTACTGAATCTGAGTGGGATATTGGAGTGGATAAATCCTCAGGCCCAGATGGATACTCTGCCGGTTTTTACAAACAAGCTTAGTCGATCATCAAGGAGGACTTTCTTGGAGCAGTTGGTGATTTCTTTACCCATGGGAAGATCCTTAAGCAGATTAATCATGTCATCCTAGTAATGATTCCAAAGCATGAGGGTGCTGATCACAAAATTGCTTTGCATCCCCCTTCCCAAATCCCATG
>JAOWBR010167352.1:0-11684 GCA_028571145.1 Dionaea muscipula
TAAGAGCCACAACCGAAGCAATGAAAACTTTGGAAACAAATCAGCATCCATCAACCTAAACAAATCTCTCTTGACTGGGCAGAGATGACTCAAAACATGCTCAAATGAAAGCAGGGGATTACCCATCTCATCAACCTGTCTGGCTATCCACTAAATCATGTCACTCTCAGTCTCAATGTACACATACTGACTATCAAGTAAATGAAACAGGTCTGCAAGTGTGATAACATCTAGCTTAATCCTACGGTCAGCCACAAATGATCGAATCCTGAACTCAGAATCAGACTGTCCAGACTCCTTAATCACCAAATTGTAATAAAATAGGCGAACTAAGTCCTCATAGACAACATCGGACAAAGTCGCTAAACTACCCAGTCCAGCATCATCAAGATAGTGAGTGACAAATTACTATAAATCCCTGGTAACTGATTCGAACGACCAGAAATGACAGTGCGGTGACCAAATTTCTCCCATAAAATGGCATGAGACTCACTATCAAAGCGACGACTATCGAAAGAAATACTACCTCTCGATGTCTTGGTCTATGGTCTTTTTGGAGCCTTGCCTTTTCTGTTCGATCCATCACCGGCTGCTCCTTGAGGATTGCGAGACATGATAGGGTTTGGAGAGAGAGATTTGGTGCGAGGAAGAAGGGGAAATGAAGAAATGAGAAATGGGGTGGAAGAAATTGAGGAAGGGAGGTGGAGATGGAGGCTGCCGTGAAGGGAGAGGAAGAAATGAGGGTTAACCATTCAATTTCACTTCCAACGTTAGATTATTGCGTGAAAATGAACATACTAAACCTAAATTATATAAATTTCAATCTATTCCACCATTATTTTTCTATTCTTCACATGGTATTTTTTATTGGTATTATTTAGACATTTGTTTTATTGTAATTTTTATTTTATGTTTTTCAAATCGAGTTGTTTATTATGGATTACCATTCTCTCTTCATTTCATATTTTTATTTTTTATTTTTTAAATTTTGTTCTCTCCAGTTTCCACGAGAGAGAGAAAAAACATGGATGTTTGAGAGTCTTGACCTGATTACCTTATGGATTATCCTGTATATCTTTTCAATTTTTTTTTTTTTACTATTTTGCCTCTACTTATATAATCGAGTGCAAACCGACTAAGAACGACCAATTTCTTCTGATTGTAGTGTGAGATCGATCAAATATCGACGGAGGTTGACTGGACTAGGAGCGAGTGACCTTAAATTAATTCATCCCCTCGATTTCAGTTGATTTGAGTAGTAGACTTGTTGTATATTGATAAAATTTTGATGGGATTTAAATACACGGAGGTGGAACTTGGCAAAACATAGACAAAGAATTTAAGAATCCAACAAGATATCCGGCAAAAAATCTTCACAAAAACTTTAGAAGATGGGATGTAGGGGCAATATTGTCGGCACACCCCAAAAATTGGATGTGTGTGTAGGTTGAGAGTGTGCGCTAAATAGATCTCGAATTTTAGTTGGGTTGGGCTACTGGGGCTGGGATGGGCACGTGACCAATTCGTGCTCAGGCGGGTACACGTGCCAGTTCAGGCCCAACCGGGGACACGGGCTGGTTCAGGCCCAAGAGGGTACTCGGGCCAGTTGAGAGGAAAAGAAGAAAGAAGCCCTAATCTGAACCCACTGTCGCAGTTCCGCCGCCGCCTCGTTCCCTTCGCCGGGAAAGTCTGTCACCGAACAAGCTTGATCGAGGTAGAGATTGGAGTGCTCGGGCAAATCCAAGCAGCCATGGAAGCAGCAGAAATGGAAGTAGACGAGAAGTATGAGCAGCAGCCGCAGCGGGGGCGGCGGCGGCTGCCTGAAACTTCAACTTCGACCATGAACAACTCTTCTTCCTCCTCACCCACCACCAAGCGATTCGGACTTCGAAACACCATTCAGACCAACTTCGGCGACGGTTACGTCTTCCAAATCTCTACCAGGTACTCGATTTTTTCTTCTGAAATCGAATTGATCGATCTTCTTCATCAACTTGTCCTTATCAAGATCGAAGTTTTAGTTTTTTTGGGTTTCGAATTATTTGAAGGGAAGATTTGACGGAGATGGCGGTGTCACTGTCGACGAATGTTGTGAAATTGTACTCGCCGGAGACTGGACATTACCTTGGAGAGTGTAGAGGTCACGGCGCCACCATCAATCAGATTAGTTTCTCTGGGCCAACGTCTGTGTTGCATAGTTGCTCCTCTGATGGTACCATCCGAGCTTGGGATACCAGAACTTTCCACCAGGTATATCCTCTCCTTCTTCTATGTCTATGTTTAAATAAGTAGGTTCTCATATATGAGTGGCTTGTTTGGTGCTTCTTTACCTAAATTGGGGAAAAATTATACGTTCAGGCACATGCCAATGAATTGTTTCCATATTATATGGATGTTGGGAGGGAGCTGCTAAAGGGACCAAAATTTTAACTCATGCCACCACCTTTTCTTTTGTTGTTAAGTTCGGCAACCACTGAAAAAAAAGCGGTGGCATGAATTAAAATTTTGGTGGTTTTTAGCACCTCCCATGTTGGGATCACCCAGTGTTCTGTTGATAAGGAATTCGATATACCTCGCCATTGTACTCCCCTTTTAGTCATGTCGAGGAACCCTCTATACCAAAAGCACATGCTTGTGGTATGGTTTTTATACTTCAACTAGTTGGTTGCTGTAAAATATGTATACAGTTGATCCTCTTTCTTTACTTTTCTTGTTGAACATATCCCAATGAATCATTTGAGATTTGAAGCACTGTGATTGTGGTGATTGATGGGGAATTCCGCATACCCTGCAGCTGTATTCCCTTTTTTCCCTGTAGGATGAACCATATCTAACAATTGTCTTGATCGGCTGGGCATATTTATCCGCCTTTGGAGTAGGAGACAAGATATAAAACTTTGTTGAACTTCAGTTTTATTGAAGACCAGGTTGATCTGATGGCTTCCTTTTCTATCTGAATCTCTTTTTTTCCAAGTAATAGATAGAAGCAGCCACACAATGCTGTCACTGTCAGAGATGCAGTGAAGCACCCAGGCAATGCTGTCAATGGGTCTTAGATAATGCAGCCATAGAATGGTAGCATTATGATGAGAATCAGGAAAAGGGTTTTGGTTGCAAACTTAGGTCACGACTTGATTTGCGCCGCATTTGGATGAGATCTGTAACATAACAATTAGAAACTGTGATGGTGAGTATAGGTTCCTCATCAGCCCTTTATCGTTGTTGAATGCACCATCCTCATTTCAAAGCCTTGCGAAGTTTTTGTGTCATTCTTCCATTGAATTCTCGTC
Organism: Dionaea muscipula; assembly: GCA_028571145.1. Taxonomy (NCBI): domain Eukaryota; kingdom Viridiplantae; phylum Streptophyta; class Magnoliopsida; order Caryophyllales; family Droseraceae; genus Dionaea; species Dionaea muscipula. The sequence continues at coordinate 3,291 of JAOWBR010167352.1, forward strand.
TATAGCTTTCGAAGTTCTGAGATTGCTTACCACACTTGTTAATTGTATATAATCACTTGGGAAAAGATTTATTCCATGTTAAATGATCATAGTGCATCTTTCCAAGACCAGATGTGGATCCTTGGGAAATATTGTCCCAAAAGATAGCATGATGAAACCAGATTAGACTCACTTGACTTTTGACTTTCACATGTTTCCTTCCGTAAGATGATTTCTCCTTTCAATCATCTAAAGCACCTAATGATACAGGTGTCCTCAGTGAATGCTGGACCCTGCCAAGAGGTCTTTACTTTTTCCTTCGGTGGCAGCGGTGATCTTCTTGCTGGTGGATGTAAATCTCAGGTGTGGATTATGATACTACTAATTTGTTATTAATATTTTTACGTTGCCATGAGTTCGAGGCATGGAAACAACATCTTTGTAGAAATACAATGGTAAGGTTACATATATATGAGCACACATTGCTTATACCCCTGCAAGCCGTGGAGCGCTTGCGCATCGTGGAATGCCTTTTTTTTTTTATTTTAACTTGTCATTGTTGCTTATAGTTAGTGGCATATGCTTGAAATTTACTATTATTATGGATTTATTGCATATTGATCCAAAGTTTGTTCTTGTAGTAAACTAGTAAAATTTCTTCAAAGATAGAAATGATTTCTAGGAAGAGAGATGGGATAACTATTTTGAAAATCTGCTAAATGAGAATGCCTTGTGTTTGGTGATTTGGAAGGAAAAATAGCTAATACTTGTAATTGTTTATCTTGTATCAAGTTGTCAGAGGCTCAAAAGCATTGAGGGTGACTAACCTTAATAAAGTTGTGGGCACTGGGCTCTGATGGAGTGCCTATTAAAGCTTGGAAATTTTAGGGCATGTTGAAAAGTGGTTGTGTGGGCTGTTCAACATGATCTTGGTTAAGAATATGTCCAATGCTTGGAGAAAGGGTTAGATTGTGCCACACTATAAAATTGAAGGAGATATCGAAGTGTTTGCTAATTATTGGATATTGAACTTATGAGTCGTGATGAGAAAGAGCGGTGGAGTAAAGATTGAAGATGAACCACCACAGTATCAAAACATCAATTTGGATTCATGACGGGACTTTCCACTATGGAAGGTGTCTACTTAATGAGAGGTATGGTGGAGAACTTTAAGGATGAGAAGATTGATCTCCATATGATATTTCATTGATCTTGAAAAGGTTTATGAAAGAGTTCCGAGAGAAGTGGTATGGTTGGTGTTGTAAAAGAAAGGGGTTGAGAAGAAGTATATTAATTGTATTGAGGCTATGTATGGATGGTCTACAACAAGCGTCAGAATGGTTCAAGGAGACATGTGAATTTCCGGTCAAAATTGGAGTTTACCAAAGATCTTCTTTAAGACCATATCTTTTTGTCTTGGTTCTAGATAAAATATCGAAAGTTTTCAAGGGGAATTTTCTTGGTGCATGCTATTTACGGATGATATAGTTTGATGGATAAGATCAAGGAAGGTGTAGAATAAAGCAGAATATATGAGATGTGCTTTTAGTAATGCGGGTTGAAGGATGCACAAGTTGAGGTCGACAGTTGGGGTTTACGGACGAAGAATAGTTTTCGGTGTTTTGGATCTATTATTCAAGATGATAAAAATATTGATGGGATGTGCTACACAAGGTTAACGTAGGGTGACAAAAATGAAGCAATGTGTTGAATGATCTATGCGATAAGAGAGTTCCTTTGAGGTTAAGAGGTAAATTTTATAAATAAGTACTTCCATGATGTTGGCAATAAAGAAGAGTGGCACTCTAAGGTTGGCAGTAGTTGAGATGATTGTATGTTGCGATGGATGTGAGGCGTTACCTAGAAAGATAAAATAAGAAACGAGGAGATCGGTAAAAAGTGAGGGAAAACTGGTTAAGGTGGGTGGATGTGGACATGTTTAGCGTAGGTCATGTGAGGCCCCAATCGAGGGAGATATGACTCAATTAAAAGCAAAGAGGAATAGAGGAAGACTGAAGAAAACTTAGAGGAAAGTGATTATAGAGGATTTAAAGACTTTGCAACATACCACCAAATACTTTAAATCGTGCAGATAAAATAGACGGATACATGTGGCCGATCCTATCTAATGGGAAAAAAGGTCGTGATGATGATGGGGATAGAGATGATCTCTAGCAGTGGGAATGAGTATTTATAGAAGTTGATGAGCAAATAAATTGTTGTTAATTGTTCCTCGTATTTGAAGCTTTGAGACCATTAAACTGTTTTCATATAACTAGCCTCATCATGCCATCACAGCCTTGGGCCTTTATCCTCGATAAACTCAACTTTTGGTTGCCTTTAATCTATTTCTTTAGTAAGTTCTTTTTTTGTTTGTTCATTTGATAGTGAATGGAAGGTTCCTTGAAGTTTGGGCTGACTTATTGGAGAGAAACATGTAGAAATATGGAACTAATCGTTTGATTAAACAACCTCTAGTGTGTGAGACATGGAATTCAAGCAAGTTTTAATCTAGTAGAACTTGTGCAACAGCCACTTAATGTTTCTTCATTGTAGGTCAGAAATGTGTTTTATCTGACTTTTGAATGTAGGCGAGTGTAGTTCTTTTGGAGTTGCTGTGATAATAATGCACACTGTTCACAATGGTGGTTTTGGTTTTGCGCAGATATTATTTTGGGATTGGAGGAACCTAAAGCAAATTGCATGTTTGGAGGAGTGCCATGTTGATGATGTTACTCAGGTAGATAAACCTAGACATTACCTATGTTTCTTTTGGTTTTCATTATGCAGGTTCAAAATGCATTCATGAATGTGCTCAGTCTTTCACTTATGTTATTTATGATATTTTTTAGCTTCCCCTTACTTGCAGGTTCATTTTATACCTGGTGCACAAAATAAACTTCTCTCTGCTTCTGTTGATGGACTTATGTGCATCTTTGATACTGCTAGGGACATAAATGATGATGAACATTTGGAATCGGTAAGTTCTCCCTGGTTGGTTCCCGTTACAGCAATGAATAATCAGCTTCAAATTCTGGACTTGGGCCGATTCCAATTCTTGTATCAAATTCCACCTCCTGGGCACAGCCTTAGACATTGGGGTTTCACTTGATCCTAGATGGGAAAGGGTACACTTTCGGCTAGATCATGATCCTAATGAAAGATATAACATGTCTCTATACAGCATTAGAGATGAAGATTGTACTGCCTGGTATTTGCTTTACGTTTTTGTCTTTCAGAATGGATGGAGATGGAGAAATTTTTTAAGATTTTCATTTCAAGTGCAGGTGATGAATGTGGGAACTTCAATCGAAAAAGTTGGTTTTTTTGGGGACAAAAGGGAAAAGCTTTGGTGTTTGACTCATATTGAAACCTTAAGGTACTTCTCTAGCTGATTAACACTTATCTTTAATGTTTATAACCATGCGTGCTTAGCCAGAAAATGAAAATGACACCAAAAGAAAGAGAATATGTTTGTCATTTACAGCTCTTTGTGCCTTCTGTCACCATTAATGAGCTACAATCATGAGATGAACTCCATGGACTCCTCTGGTTCTCAAACTCGAGGATGTTCCCATCAGGAGGAAAACGAAGATAATATATGTTGTCTATTTGCCTGTATCTAGTTCAGATTAGTTGTTGGGTCTTAGCTCCATGGCTGTCTGTCTCTTTTGAATAAGCTGTATTTGTCTACCCGATATGGCGATATCCCCTTTTAATTTAATTCCTGATGCAGTGTCTGGGACTGGAAGAATTCAAAACTTGAAGTTGATTTCCAAGAAGCTCGTTCATTAGCCTCAGACAACTGGTCAAGAGATCACGTGTGTTTCTTCCTTCATCTTGTGAAAAGTGTTATTTTTTAGATGTTCAAAATGTTCATCCAGTGTCTAAAAATAGGCTGCAAGTTGATTGCCTTTTTGGTATTAAACATGAACTTCTGGGTTGACAGATCAGGCCCTCGTGTTGGACTGGTGATGTGGAACCAACCTACTTCAATCAAAACAACAACACCGCTGCTTCCCACCGGGTGGGATCAGCCACACGTATCGATAGGATACATGCACACAAGATCTGACTGAAAACAGACGAATACATATGATGCCTATAGAAGATAGACGTAGACTCGACCAAACCTAAAACATAGGAATCTGGACTCCTTGAAATTGGTTTGCAACTTGCAACATTGTGAAGCCTTATATTTTCAATTTGTCAACAGGTTTTGTTTTGTGGTTGTAAGATTACTCTCTGTTTTAATCATATATATATATATATATGTATAGTTGTGATTTTATTTACTTGATGGTAGCATATCAAGTTGTTATACGTCTTGGCAGGTTGATTACTTGGTGGATTGCCACTGCTCTGGTGATGATGGCAATGACTTGTGGGTTATTGGTGGCACGAACGCAGGCACGATAGGTTACTTTCCCGTCAACTACAATGGCACTGCAGCAATATATTCACCGGATGCTATCCTCGAGGGTGGCCATACGGGTGTCGTAAGGACTGTGTTACCCACATCAAACATGGCCTTGAACACTCGATGTCATGGAATTTTTGGATGGACCGGTGGCGAGGATGGCAGATTGTGTTGCTGGCGTTCTGATGAGATCTCAGACATGAGCCGATCCTGGATCTCTAGTTGGCTGGTTATGAAGTCTCCAAAGGCATTGAAGAAGAAAAGGCACCAGCACCAGCCTTATTAACAGCTAGCTACCTTGACAGGAGCAGGATGTGATTTTCAGGTTTGGCTCTAATCTCTTGGTCAATACACTCTTATTATCTTATTATGTCATCAAAGGGAGGTCTCTAGCTTGTCATGTTTGTAATATTTTATCAATGACAATGGGGATATCTCATGTTTGTAATACAGCAACCAAATAGAAGAGCCTTTTCTCAGAAATCACCTCATCAGCCAAATTGAGATGGCATGCGCATGGCATGGCAGGGTCTCTAGCTTGGCTCCCCCTTACCATTCCATCTCTCTCCCTTTCCCCTTTTGTTTTTCTTGCTGATTACTTTGCGCACACCTCCTGAGGTGTGCGCGGATTTTTTTATGATTTTTGGTTGATATGGTAGTATACTACCGTTTTTGTTTTGATAAAACGGTAGTATACTATCGTTTTTTATTTTTTTATTTTTTGTTTCGATGTTATGGTAGTATATTACCGTTTTTGTTTTGATGAAATGGTAGTATATTACCATTTCATCAGAAAATCAAAAAAAAAAAAAAAAGTCAAAATCTGTGCACACATTTATCAGAGGAATGTGCGCCTCTCTTTTTCTTTTGTATTTTTCAAAGTTATTTTTGTTTTTTTTAGTTTTTTACTTGTTATTTCTTTTTTATATAACAAGAAATTGACATCAATTTATGGTCGTTGAATTTGATAAATCAGAAGTTGATATTATATTTTATTATTTATTTTACTGTTCATCCATGTACTGTTTATTTCACTATTTATCAACTACAAAACAATTTCAACCTTTGATTTATTAAATCCAAACCGTTACAAATTGATGTTTAAATTGGTGTCTAAATCTAGTGTAATAACCCTTATGTTTATATAAATATGTACTATTTTTAAATCGGATCATTGGTTACAAAATTGAACATAATATTTAGACATATTTTCAGCGATTGGATTTGATGAAATCAAGGGTTGATATTTACTCATAGGGGTTTTTATTTTTTTTTTCTTTTTTGTTTTTTATTTATTCAATCTAAACCTTTGATTTCTTCAAATCCAACGGTTGAAAAAATATCTAAAATTGTGTCTATTTTTATGGTCACAGATTTGTCTCCTTTTTCAATTAGTTATAAATGGTTTTAACTTTTGTCTTATAATTTTTTATATTAACATAGAAAATTCATAAATATGGATTTTGATACATGTGGGTAATATTAACAGTCTAAAAAATTCATGTAAATATATATAAATTTATATATTATTCAATTCAATAATCAATAAATAAAGATGTGGCCGGTACATATAAAATAAGGGACAAGTTATTCTTACTCCATTTTGGACTATTTTTTTATGGAATGTTTTGAGTCGATCTAAAATGATGGGTGCGTAGAAAATGAAAAAAAAATAAGGGATGACTCAAAAATTTCATCGAAAAAAAATATCAGGAAGGGCTCCCGATATTGGCACTGTAAAGAAAGTATCATATCCGAAATAATTTTAAACGATCCGAATTGTTGGATGTGTTCAAAATGTGTTTTTATGAATACAAAAAATCCTACCAGAACCTGATATATTATTGCATTAACCCCAACTAAAAGAAAACCCGAAAAACTAAAAACCCTATAAAAATCCGAGTATATTTGGATACAATTAATCCTACCGTAACCCGAGAGGTTAATGCGGTTATTTTTAAGATATTTTGAACAACGGTTCGGATCGTCCAATATCATTTCGGACATGATACTTCCTTTACAGTGCTAAAATTAGCCTAAATCGATTTGAAAACCGTCTGGATGAAGCCCTTTCTGACATTTTTTTTCGACGGAATTTTTGAGACGTCCTTTATTTTTTTATTTTCTACGCATCCACCATTTCGGATCGTTTTAAAACACATCAGGAAAAAGTGGAGTCCAGAATAGAGCAAAAATAACGTGTATATTAAAATATTAGTATAAATTTTATTTTTCCTATTGCATATTTTTCTATTATTTCAAACCATAATTAAATAAGTAAGATATACAGTATTGTTTACTTTATTTTGTGGGCTCTCTTTAATGATAATCTACTATATACCACCACCACCAGCAGCCAGCCACCATCGTTGCCAGCCCCACCACCTGCCCACTGCCATCGTCGCCACCACCAGCCCACCACCGCCTCCGCCGCCACCACCAGCCACCATTGATGTCGCTGCCATCAGCCACCAGCCACCACTAGCACCAGCCGTCACCACCAGCCACCATCCATTGCCACCACCACTACCACCAGCCACCACTAGCCACCAGCAATCGTCACCTTATTATCCAACAAAAAAAATCTGACAAGTTATATTTACAAAACAAACATGTTAGAAAATAATATTTGAAATAACTAATCTTCTATTATTATAATTTTTATACCTATATCTATCATTATTCTATATTCCTTAATTTTCAATCTTTCAATCAAACACACTCTAATTTGATTTTTCTGTATAAAAATTAAAGGATAATTAATGAGGGGATAAAGAGAGAGATTATAAATGAAGGGATAATGAGTTAAATATAACATCCAACTTCAATAACTAATTCATTGTTTGTTTGACATAGAAAATAATATGCGATTATTATTTGTCAGACAAAAATACCCTCATCTCTCTCTCTCCCCAAGTCCTCCCTTGCTTTGACCATTACCATTCCTGCAACTCCGTCAACCGACGACAGCAACAACAATTTAGTCAACAGCAACAACAACAATTTCTCATACAAGATCAGCAGCAGCAGCAAGAGCAAGAACAACAGTAGCCTAAGCCATTCGGGTTGAAGGTGAACAACAGCAACAATAATTTCAGCACCCCCTGAAACCCTAGCTTTCGAATTTCAGTGAAGCGTTCGACACAAACACCGAAGTGGGTCTCAGGAAAGAGGGAGAAGGGAAGAGGGCGTCGTCTCGGCAAGATCTGGGAGAGGGGTCGCCACTCGCCAGATCTGAATTCGTTGAGATCTCGAAGGTCTTTGTTTGCCTTATCCAGCCATGCATGCGGGATTGCAAATACCACCCCTCCCCCTTCTTTTCTTTTCCTGCAATTTTGACGGAAATGACAATGCTGCCGTCGGATAAACAATCCGCAATACCAATAGGTCCCGTTTGATTCGGGGATAAGATGTTGGATTACACTATTAATCCGTCCCGTATAATTAAAACATGTGTTTGATTGATTTTTATTATATTAGATTATTAATCTCTCATTCCTCTTATCTTACAAAATTATTGAATAAATAATATCACCCTTTCTTAGGTATTAGTTATCCCACCTAATAAAATGACTCATTTTACTCTTGTCTCATAACTCATTTAATTTTTTTGTTTGATTGAGTTGTAGGCGTAGGTTGTGAATTGTCACTTTGGTTCTATATAGGGATATTTTTGTCCAAAAGATATTATCTCACGTTTAATCCAAGATAATCAAACAAATCCTTCATTGGATTAATAGTGAAAGCTTCCAGCGACAATTGACAGAGGTCGAGGTCAATTCTATTTCAGCAGTAGGATGAGCAAGGAAGTGGTAAACTATGATCGGGGCAGAAGGATGACTAAGGCAAAAGTTATAAATTTGGTGGTGGGGAGCCCGACTTCTTCAATTATACACCAACAATCATTGACGGCGGTGGAAGCTGAAAAGGTATGGCAACTAGGAAAAGTTCTAGGTTTGTATTATGAAGGTGAGAGAGAGAGGTGATTAGCAGAT
>JAOWBR010167363.1:0-11683 GCA_028571145.1 Dionaea muscipula
AATTTTCCAACATGATAAATCAATCATAAATGATCATAAAACAATATAAAAATATCCATAAAATCCGGGGTATAACTATATTCGTTCTTGGTAAGGGTGGCGTGATCAGTGGCTGACGGAGTATCGGTGGTTTTGAATGCAGGAATAGAAATATCAACGTGGTGAACGGTTGGTGTAGAGCGTCGATTTCGTGGTGTCACTTTCTTTCCATGCCATTTGTGCCCTTCTGGAAATCTAATTAGAAAAAACATCGATCAATGGTGTGGCCAACACCATCACAATGTGAGCATTGGAGGATCCGTCGAGCCGATTGGTGAGTATTTTGTTTGTTGGGGTTGGTCGATTTGGGGGGTTATCGATTAACAAGGAGAGCATGTGTAGGGGCTTCTCAGTTATGTGCAACTTCAAGTTGCCGTTTGTGATGTAGAAGGATGCCATGAACCTTTCGTGTATCTGGTAAAGGAGACATGAGAAGAATCGATCCTCTAATTGTGGCAAAAGAATCATTCAACCCCATGAGAAATTCCATGACTCATTCCTTTTTTGTTCGTTCAGAATGTGCCCGAGATCCTGCACATGCGCAAGTTATAGGCTTGTAATAGGAAGCCAATTCATCCCATAGAGTCTTCATCTTGGTGTAGTAATCTGAGATTATTTTCTGCTCTTGACGAAGCTCCACAATTTCTTTCCTCAATTGATAGATTCGTGAATCGTTGTCTTGTGAAAATCGATCTTGCAGATCTTTCCAGGCAGCTCTTGCAGTGGTACAATATAGAAGACTTTGGGTAATTGATGGATGTGTGGCTTGCCATATCCAAGAGAGAACCATATCGTTCCATCGCTGCCAAAGAGGATGCTTAGCATCTGTCGTGGTTGGTGGTTGTATCGTTCTATCTACGAACCCTAGTTTGTTCTTGGCACTAAGAGCAATCTTCATGGAACGAACCCATTGTCTATAATTGAGGCCATCGAGTGGTTGTGAAACAAGAACCAGATTAGGTGAATCTGAGTGATGTAGAGTGAGAGATCAGCAGAGGTATTTGTGGTACTCGCTGATGATGCTACGGCATCCATGGCAGGCATCTTAGGGGGATCCATGACATATCAGGATAGAATGCCAAAAGAAAATATCTTCCTATTGCTCTGATACCATAAACAGAAGTGGAAGAGTCAAAAGGTAAAGGTGGAGCCAAAATGATGTAATGTGTATTCAGGATATGTTCAATGTTCAACACAGGGCCCTGTATAGGGAATATACACAAGAGAAAATGCCAAGAAAAATAAGAAAATCTAATGGTCCATGGTAACAAACTAAAACAAGGGCAATATGGACAACTTGCCAAATATATTTTAAAAAATACATGTTGGATTCAATCCCACAAATTTACTATTTTATGTATCGTTACAAGAGGATGTTTGTGCTGTTGGCACGATGAGCTATTTAATTCCATTTTGTAGTTATATATACCATCATCCACTATTGATAATCCAAAAAGACATAATAACGATAAATTGAAATGCTTCAACCAAAGTTCCTAGTACCGAGGAAATTGAAATGCTCGAACATGGAAAGAACAATATGAAAATAGATGATAAAACAAATATTTAAAAAAAGTAAGGGAATACACGAGAGTTTGATGATAAAACCACCGTGTATTTTCAATTTTAAAAAAAATTAAAAAAATAAAAAAATGCATGTGATATATTTTTTTTTTTAATTTCATTGTAGTTATATACTCTCATGTAATATAGAGTATTCACAACTTTTTTTTTAAACGTTTCATGCCCGGTGTGGGGAGCGCTTTTGCCCGTTGTCGGGAGCGCTCTCGCCCGGTGCCGAGTGCGCCGTCATCCAATGCTTATGCGTATTCAGCCATTTGTCGGTGTCAGGTGAGCTCTCGCCCAGTGCCGGGTGCCCACTGTCACACCTCGACCTTAAAAAGTGTGTGACCGACACATGCACTAGCGTCCACTTAAGCCTTATCAATTTTATACGAAATATCATCTGTTAAAGACTTAAAAGAAAATTGAAATACCGATAAATATCATACCCAAAATGTCATTACAACCCTTACCGACAATCTTATAAATCAAACCATATATAAGTATTTGAATGAAATCCCAATAATTCCACTTTTAATTCCTAAACGTTGGCAACAAAAGCAGTATGACAAACCCTACGAGGTCAGGATCAGTCCAAAGCATCTTTGGTGTCCTCCAGCTATGTTCTCTAACCTGAAAAATGAGGAGTATCAACTGTTAGCTATGGAGGCCGAGTTAATGCCCAGGCACCAGGCAAAAGCAAACAGCGTACTTTAGAATAACAAAAACAACCGGCAAAGGGAGACCATAAGCTCTCAACAACAGGTGACCACGAATCATCAATAACAAGAATAACATAACAAATCAGAAGATCATGCAAAAACAAAACCAAACAGTCATCTGATATCTTAATCAATATTAGCAAAAGGCCACAAATCAGACGCGTCGGGACCATTTCACCATTTCTGTATCAGGATGGTGTATAAGTAATCATAAATCGTGGCCATTAATAAAACCCATCGCTTATGGACATCCTATTATTGATCTTATAGTTACATCTAGGATGACACAACCATTGTAATCCTATAAGTTAACTCGGACGACCAATATGGCCACCCGTTGAGTATTCTAGGATCACTCTCCAAGGATCTCTTCCTTAATAATTGAAATACCCCGTCCCAGACTTTTGGGCTTTAATAATTATTAAAGAGTTTGATGAGATTTATTTTTGGAGGTTGAGATATTTTTAGAGATTTATTGGGATTTATTTAGATTTATTTAAAAAGTGATGCATTTTAAGAACAAAATGGTCATTTTGAGATCGGGGATGAATTATGTGTTGATTTTAATATGACAATTATTGTCACGAAAAATGGTGAACAAGGAGTATCATATTGACATATCTTGGATAAGTTTAAGGACACGGTTTTAAGGACGGTACAATTTTGGATTAAATTCTATTATTATTGATTGGATAAGTATGGATTTTGCTTCTTAGGCTTGTTTGCCTATGCTGTCACACATGTGGGGGAAAGAGTAAGAGGAGGAGCTGCTATTGCTGACTTGGAATCAAATGAGAATCAGCTTGGTTGGAATGAGATTGAATACCCCTAGTAGCTAAGGAAGGGACACATGAGTTTACACCTCCTGCTTGGTTGCCTCTTCCACCGCCACCCTTGCTTTTCCTTATCTGAATAGTTAAGGTTGATGGAAAGGATAAGAAAATCAAAAGAACAGAATCAGAATTAAGGAGAAGAGAGGAGGGGATGGCCATGAGAAGGAAAAGAGAAGAGAGAAAAGGAAGAGAATGAAAAAAAGTGAAGGAAAAGTGAGTAGTGTCTTATAGGTCTTCATGAATTGAGCTTAGAAAGCTCAAGGAGAATCCATTTCCTTCCATCTCAGAATATCTAAGGTGTGATTTAACCTCTTGTTGATAATAGAATGGAGCTAGCATGATTAATCTCATGTTAGAGATTCTAGGTTAATGGTCATAAGGTTTATATGATTTTCAAGTATGTGAAATCATGGTTTGGTGGTTAATCTAGCTTTTGAATGGTCTTTACATGTTTTATTCATGTGTTAAGATGTATTGGAGTTGCTAGAAGTGATGATAAATGATGTTAGAATGAATTGAAGTATGTTGAGAATTCTAGGTTTATGAACATGATGAAATCATGAAATTTTAATCGGCTACTTTGTGAATTGGAAGATGATCGCACTTGAGAATGGTTTAAGCATGATAGATTCATGTATTATGTCATATCTGAATTCTTAAATCATGAGTTGAGGTGTTGGAACTCGACGGACAAAAGCTGGCAGAATTTTTATTTTTCTATGCAGAATCGACCACCGGTTAACTAGTCCCCCTGACTGTTGGTCAACCGGTGGAGTCGGACAGACCCTGTTTTGTGATTTTTTAGTATTCTCTCTTTGGACCTTTACCTTAGGAACATAAGGGGATATCTTGAGCATATTAATAAGGATAGTCGAGGGCTTCTTGGAGGTTTTTAGAAGGGTTTAAAGCATGGGAATGCTTGTTAGAATAAGTTAAAGCCAATTGTCATATTTATGTATTTTGTTTTTGTGTTAGCTGTGTGATCACCTAGGGACTTTCATCAACGTCGAATCTGAATTGAGGAAGATTGATTCGGTCTAAGCTAGAGCTGACGGTTGGTTGCTTTGGATTCTTATCTAAAAAGGTGAGGGTAGTTCAAGACCTTCCATGGTATCCGGTATCTTTTCTTCATACCCTCTGCTTTATCTATAGTTAGCATACACTGTAGTTGCTTCTGTATTTGATTGGAGTCCACTTACTGGTTATGTTCGACCTACGGGTCTTTAGGGTGTTTTCTTAGTTTTCGTTGATTTTCCTATGTTTGGAAATGACTCTTTATTATGATCATGCCAATCACAAACATGAGAAGGGTCGGTCATACCGTTTGGGTACATCGCTACCGGTTGACATTCTCGGGTGTAGGCTAATGGCTATGATAGAGTCACGTTCTTGTGTTATTCTATGATGGAGATTGTGATAGAGTGTTTATGAAGTATATTTTATTATTATGGGGTTTTGAAATATATTTCATTGATGAACATGGGTTTAACTATTATGAAGTTGAGTTAGATTCTATTCTCTTTGTGGAGATAGGATTCATGTACGGCTTTTGAAAGAATGGAAAAGAACTGCTTTAGTTTGCTTCTGAGTACTTGATATTTGAAACAGTCCGTTGATTATGGCTGAAGAGATGTTATCCCACATAACATTGTTGTACCTGAAAGTAACTTCGTCCACGTAGGATTAGTCTCTTATGGGGGGCACGACTCCTGATGTCACAACGTCCCTTAAGTTGTATCTGTTGATCCCTATTGACTTGGACGGTTGCTGCTTGATAGTATATTGACAGATACCAAGTTATGTTTCAAGCGAGTTGAGATATCCCTAGGGGTGTATATGGCTTGTTTTCCTTTACGATTGGAACGGATTTGTTTTATAGTATCTGTTCACAAGACAGATGCTATAATCGAAAGATAGTTTTAAAGATTATTTTATAGTATCTATTCACAAGACAGATGCTATAATCGAAATATAGTTTTAAGGATTTGTTTTATAGTGTCTGCCCACAAGGCCGATGCTATACCAAAAGTGTGGACACCCCATTTTCGACCTGCTTATTTTCGTGTCTAAGGAGAGGACATGCCCCAAAAATTTCATGTTTTCAAAACGTACTCTTGGCTACGGAGGCCTAACCAAGGGCACGATGCTATATATTTTCAAAATAATCTATGCACGATATCCATCGATGTGTTTGTGTGATGGTACTCCCGATCAAAATCATGAATTTCAGTTTCAAGTTCATTTTTATGGTTGTCTCTAAGGTCTCAGACCTCGTCAACCATCGTTCATGCCCGAAGGGTAAAACCCCCATTTTTACCCTCCATAACCAATCTCCGCAAAAGTGTGATTTTTTAAGGTCCTCGAACCTTAAAAATCATCAATGCCCAATTTTCGGGTCCATCCCGAGTGTTTTCAGACCTCTCAGACCACTTTTCGAACCCGAGGGATAATTATCATTTTTCTCCGACGACTGAAAAACCTGATTTTTAGGGTTTCTATACCCTAATAATTGTCTGTGTCCACTTTCGGGTCCATCCCAAGTGTTTCCCGACCCTATGGGTCACTTTTCGAGCCCTAGGGGTAAAATCATCATTTTACCCCGGCGACTGAAAATCTGATCTTTAGGGTCTTCGACCTTAAAAATCGTTCATACCCACTTTCAGGATGGTACCACTCCTTTGTATGCACGTTTTGATTTACCTATGTGTCGTACATGGGGATCGACTCGATTCTCAAAACTTGACTGAATCCCATCCTCGACTGAATTTACTGTTCACACCTCGGCTGCTCCAAAACCTCGACTGGTCCAAAACCTCGACTGGTCCAAAACCTCGACTGGTCCAAAACCTCGACTGCTCTAAAACCTCGACTGGATCAAAACCTCGACTGGACCAAAACCTTAACTGGTCCAAAACCTCGACTGCTCCAAAACCTCGACTGGACCAAAACCTCAACTACTCCAAAACCTCAGTTGCTCCAAAACCTCGACTGGACCAAAACCTCGACTGGACCAAAACCTCGATTATCCAAAACCTTGACTGCTCCAAAACCTCGACTAGCCCAAAACCCCAATTGGTCCAAGACCTCGACTGCTCCAAAACCTCGACTGGACCAAAACCTCGATTGGTCCAAAACCTCAACTACTCTAAAACCTCGACTGGACCAAAACCTCAGCTGCTCCAAAACCTCGACTGCTCTAGAACCTTGACTGCTCCAAAAATCTCAACTGTCCCAGTGACAACTGCTCCAGTGTCAGCTGAATCTGCACACCCCCCATGGTCCTCCACTATGCACAGAAAAAATCATTATAGTCTGATTCTTGTCTCCCATTTCTTTTGTACAAATTCCTTCCACATTTTCTCCTCACCACCCATTAAAAGTCATCTTCCAAGTTAACATAAACCAAGTGCATACACTAAGGTCCTAAACCCTCACCCCTTTTAAGCCGACCACTTCCTAAACGTCGCAACGTCAAGGTCTTAAGCCTTCACCATTTTAAGTCAACCACTTCCAAATGTCGCATCCCTGAGGTCCTAAGCCCTCACACTTTAAGCCGACTACCTTCTAACGTCACACCCCTGCGAAGTCCTAAACCCTCAACCTTTTAAGCCGACCTCTTCAAAGAGTGTCGCACAAAAAATCAAGACTGTTGGCCTCCTAATCATATTATGGTTGGGATTGATGATCGATGCCGTGTTACATATGTACCTGTGTGTCTACTACTTTCTAGGATTTGTATAGGGATTTACCCCGAGCATGCGTCCTTATCTGTGCACGAGAGACCTAGCCCCTGAGGCTATAACCATGATGTAAGAGACCCGACTAGGGGGGTGTTAGGTGTTAGACTAATAGATTTTAGTCGACCTTCCCAACGCTTAATCATGCTCCCGATCTCAAACCTGGTGACGCAGACCATGCCTTATCCTTTTATTTCTTTCTAGTATCACGGTCGCCGATACCTTTTTCTAGATAGAATTAGGTTTAACTTTTCCTAGTTTGGGATGTAATCTTTCCTAGTTTCTACAAGTAAACTAGGTGGTGATTCCACCCCAACAATCAGAAGACCAACGGGCATTCCAAGAGAAAGCTCCAGGATTCAGTCCCAACGACTGCTGTGGGACCATAAGGACCCGTTCCTCAGGGCCTAAGCGCAGTCGAGGGAGGGAGAGAAGACGACTGACCCCCCACGGATCGGTCCGCCTCCCCTCACCTCGATCTCCATGAAAAGATAAGCTTTAAAGATATATTCTTGTGAGTTTGAGGCTTTTAAAGATTGTTTTGATAGTTTTCGGTTCTTTGTGTCGTGTCGTGTTTATTCCTTCCGACATGAGTTTTATGATGTTATCGTGGATAGTTTTGGTCTTTCGTTAGTTGTGTTTTCATTCTGAGATATTATCTTTGAATCCACTATACAGTTTCTTATTTCTTAGAAGCTTGCTAATCCATTGTTCATTAAGTATGCCTTTGTTTCCACCCTGGCTATCCTCACTCAGCCTAATTAGTAGGCTGATAGTTACGGATTTTATTCTTTTTCAGGTAGTCTTAATCAGATATAGCGGATGTGACGGAAGTGACGACCTCATGTCTCTTAGGTTGACTCGGGATGAAGGATTTCCAAGACTTAGTTAGGAAGTGTTTTACTTTTGTCTTCCACTATTTAGTTCAGATTGTATAGTAAGATTTGATGTTGAGATATAGTTTCATCTTGTGACATGTTTCAAATAGTGTTGATCACCACGTAATCTTGAGTTTCACAGAGATATGAGATGTTGGTTGTGGATCTTTAGGCTTCAATGACCTTTACGGGTTATCGCCGGTTTCACCCCGGGTCGGGGTGTTACAGTTTTCCTACCACTTAGAGCTTCTGATCACTCGGCAGTGGAGATTAGGTTACATACTCTTACCCATGGGCGTCGGATTCCATTTAAATTCTTTGAGTTTTAGACGGAACACCCTCGTTATCATGAGATTGTTGCCCAGAGTTGGAGTATTGAGGTGCATGGCACGCCTATGTTCTGTCTGTACAGGGAGTTGAAGTTCCTTAAGACGTAGCTGTGTAGGCTGAACTAAGAGTAATTCAGTGATCTTTCGAAGAGGGTGGAGCGGGCTCGTCAAGATTTGATCAGGGCGCAGAGTGACCTGTTTTCGGGTTTTGGGGATCCGGCGAGGGGTGACGTGGAGAGGGATGTTGCGATTCGATTCAGTACTTTGGCCCGGATGGAGGAGAGTATGCTCCGGCAGAAGGCTTGTTATCTGTGGCTTCAGTTGGGTGACCACAACACGACCTTCTTTTTCAGCTCAGTGAGACGTCGGTAGAATCGAGGGAGTGTTCGGTCTTTGATCAGTGATGATGGGAGTGAGATTCGCACCCATCAGGAGTTGATGGATGAGGCCAAGGGCTACTTTGGATCTTTGTTATCAGCTACACCAAGGGTTGCGCGACTTCAGGATCACCAGATTCTCCCGTTGATTAGTCGATCTATCACTAAAGGCCAGGCGACCAGGTTGGCTGCGCTGGTTACGACTGAGGAGGTCAGAGTCACTTTCTTTGCTTTGGGCCGCCACAAGGCCTCAGGGCCTGACAGTTTCAGTGCGGATTTCTTTAGGTCGAGCTGGGAGGTTGTAGGGGCGGCTGTCACTAGGGCAGTCCTTGATTTCTTCACTCACGGACGACTTCTTAGGGCGGCGAATGGGATCATCCTCTCGCTCATCCCTAAGGTTGCTGGCCCCACCAGGCTCATAGACATCAGACCAATCTCGTGTTGTAATATGGTTTACAAGTGCTTCTCTAGGATTATTGTGACATGGGTGAGGGAGGTGCTTCCGCAATTGATTGGGTCCGAGTAGTCTGCTTTTGTCAGGGGAAGGAGGATTGGGGACGATATTCTTTTAGCTCATGAGCTCCTTTGTGGTTATCACCTAGATCGTGGCCCGCCTAGGTGCGCGATCAAGGTCGATATCATGAAGGCTTATGACTTAGTTGAGTGGGACTTCCTCAGGATTGTGTTGGTTGGTTTCAGGTTTCCTACTTAGGTGGTCCAGAGGATTATGGAGTGTGTCACCACAGCTAGAATCTCTGTTGCGGTCAATGGGGAGCTGACGAAGCCATTCTGGAGTTCTAAGGGCCTTCGTCAGGGGGATCTGTTGCCGCCTTACCTCTTTGTCCTGGAGGTGCTCTCGGAGATGCTTCGTAGGGTTGTAGAGGACCAGAGTTTTGAGTTTCATTGGTAGTGTTGGGAGGTTGGTCTTACCCACTTATGCTTTGTTGATGATTTGATGGTTTTTTCTCAGGGGACGCTTCCGTCAGTGGCTAGGGTCATTTCCGCCCTTGAGGGGTTCAGGCAGTTCTCCGGTTTACGAATGAATCCCCTCAAGAGTGAGATTTTCTTTGGGGGTGTGGCAGAGGATGTTAGATAGAGGATTTTTGTGACTTCTGGTTTCATGCTTGGGCACCTTCCAGTCCGGTATCTTGGGGTCCTTCTCATCTCCACCAAGTTGACGGCTATAGATTGTCAGATGCTTATGAAGTGGATTTCCATGCGGGTCCAGCACTAGTTAACCCGCCACCTATTCTATGCGGGTCGGCTTCTGCTGGTTTCATCGGTTCTTTTTGGTATTTAGATGTTTTGGTCTTCTATGCTCCTCCTTCCTAAGTCGGTGGCGAAGGCCATTGAGAGGATTATGGCGAGGTTATTATGGGCTGGACAATCTTTGGACCCCCATATGGCCAAGTTCCCCTGGGTGGACGTTTGCCGACCTAAGAAGGAGGGGGGGTTGGGTCTGAAAAGGGTGACGGTTTAGAATCGAGCTGCACAGCTCAAGCACATCTCGCATCTTCTTTCAGATCCAGCGGATGGTGTCTGGTCCCGTTGGGTCCGGACATATCTCCTGTAGGGGCGTTCCTTTTGGAGTGTCTCTGTTCCACATAGGTGTACATGGATCTGGAGGAAACTCCTTTCCATGTGACATCTTGTGCGGGATTTGACGGCATAGAGGATGGGCGATGGCAGTCGGATCTCCTTATGGTATGACTCATGGCTTCCCATGAGTCCTCTCATCGAAACCCTTAGGAGCCAAACCATGGAGAGGTCTAACGCCTCGCCTGTCTGTTCTATTCGTGAATTCTTTACCGACGCAGCTTGGATTGACTATGTTGGAGGAGGTACGCAGCGGCTCACACGAGTCAGACGGGCCATCTTCGACTCCATTCGAGATCTGGTGCCGAGCACCCATCTCCCGGCTCCTTCTACCCAGGATCGAGTTTTCTAGACTCCATCTCCCAGAGGTATTTTCTCTATTGCTTCGACGTGGAGGTAGCTTCGGTGCACTCATCCTCGGGTCCCTTGGGTGGATCTAGTTTGGTTTCAAGGTGCGGTGCCAAGATTTGCAGTGATTGTTTGGATGATTTTCATGGAGCGGCTTCCCACCCGAGATCATCTGTTCCATATTGGTGTGGCACCCTCTTCTGCCTGCTGCTTGTGTCAGTGCCGTCGTGAGACTCTTGATCATCTCTTCTTTCGTTGTTCCTTTTCATCCGAGGTTTGGCGTTTAACTCTGGTCCGTCACGTCGCTCCAAACTTTCCTGTTGCTTGGAGTGGCATACGGGCACGTCTATGCTCTCCTGCCCGGCATCCTTTGCGGCGGTATCGGGAGTTCAAACGCCTCCTCAGTGCTTATATCTATTACATTTGGATGGAGAGGAATAAACGGAGGGTTGACAAATGTTAGCTTCCTACTGAGGTCACTATGTCCTTCATTTTGGCTAGTACTGTCACTTAGCCTGTTTGTGGCCAATGGTTGTCTTGTTTTTGTAGATGTCATTTTGAGAGACTTAAGATTGTCCTCCACTTGGGGATAGTCTAGGCCTTCTCTGACTTGTGTGCATGTACTTTCGTTTCATGTATATATAGAGGTAACCCGTGCCGTTGGCACGATGATTATGTTTACAATTTTATTCTCTTATAAAAAGTGTTTGTGTACGTTCAATAAAAACATTTATATGAATATTAGGCTTGTTTTAATCTTCGTAAAAAATTATGAATTGTGATTATAATATTTTTATATTTAGTAAATTATATTATTAGATATGAAAGAAATTGATTGTCCCTAGGAATATTTAATTTTAGTACGATAACAAAAAAAATTATAAAATAAAAAATGGGATGATGAGACCGGTGTTTCTAGTTGTTGGTGGTTCAACATTTTTTATTTTTTTATTTTTGATTGAGTTTGCTGGGCTATATAGCCATCAGTCATTTTCCCTCCAAGAATTGCCTAATCTAACCAATGAAAGTGTTCCATATGGTCAGGTAGGACAATCGTGAGAGAGTTAAATTTAAATTGTGTTGTGATTTGTAATATAGATATTCTCACTTACTGAAAAAAAAAATTAAACATATATTAGTGTTCGTGTCAAATCTTGTGCGATCGACGATACTAGAAAGGTCTCGACCACTTGGGCTAGACAATCAAAGGTTATCGAAATATAGGATAATCGAAAAGTATGTTCTAGGAGAACAGATGACA
>JAOWBR010167374.1:0-11683 GCA_028571145.1 Dionaea muscipula
CTCAAGATTCAAGTGGCTATCAACAATTGGAGCAAATCATTGGATCCTCTCATTCATTATGTGATGGATTTCGGAAAGGTCCTGTCTCTTAATGCTCTCTGGTGGGCTAGCAGGGGTTTTTCAATGAAACCATGGTCCGAAGACGCCGTGATCTTATCCAAGCGAGAAGTGTGGATCAGATGCCATGGAGTTCCTTTCCATGCTCGGTGCCCTTCTACCTTTGTGTCGATTGGGAAGCAGTGGCCAGGTGATGTCTTATCGGTAGAGTTTGGTTCAGTTGAGAGCGGCGTGTTGGATGAAGGTAGAATCAATATCTTGACAGATGCTCTGACTCCATTTAACTTTGCTTTCACGCTGATGGTTGACGGGAAAGAGTTTGCTTGCCGGGAGGTGGAAGACGGGTCCGCCAACGCGCATTTGCTGCAAGACTGTCTTGCTTCTCTTGGGACTTCGATTCCTGGGTAATCTAGGGAGGACTTAGGAGGTTGTGGTCTGTTGCCTAAAGTTGCGGCTGCCATGGCTGCTCTAGAGGTGGAGCGCAGCTCCTCAGGTTCAGCTGATGGGTCAACTTCTATTATACCCCGTACTTTTGTATACATTTCTATATTGATTTACACTCATTTATGATTGTTATTTCATTTTAGATATTTTCACTTTTTCGATGAATAGTAACTTCGTGAATAGTGTTCTCATATTTTATATGGCATTTCGAAAACTTTTTGCATTGCATGTTGTACGAATGATATTTTAATATTAGCACGACCGGTTCAATGAGACTTGAACTTTAAGTACCATTTTGACATACGACGACTTCGCGGTTTTCGACGAATTGGTCGGTTTGTGATGTGACGGTTTTAAACGTTTTAAATTTGGGTTTGTTGTGATCGTCTCTTAATTTCTTGATTTTTAGAGATGAGCTTGTGATTGTTCGGATTAGTTTTTCACACGTGAGTAGTTGGTAATAAATTGTTCAAGTGGAGGGGGAATTAATGAAGGAAGTGTGTGTGTGTGTGTGTGTGTGTGTGTGATGTATTAAGCAGACTTTAGGCCATTCTCAACCCCCACATTTCTGGTTTTCACGTGGGAATTGAAGGAAAAGAAAAGAGAAGGAATAAGAAGAGGAAGAGAAGAGATTAAGGAGGTTCAAGGAGTCCTTGAAGATTTGACCACATCTACTTGGGTTTTGGCTTGGATTTTACTTGCTCCTACTTGGATTACCGGTTTGATAGCTAAAGCCTTGCCATTTCATTTGGAGTTTTAAAGGTAATCACCATGTTTAATCTCAAGTTTCCATAGATTCATGAGTTTAGATGGATTTTTATGGTGTTGATTATGTGTTCCACGATGTTTGGATGTTGTTGGAAGATGTAGTGTGCTTGGTTGCATGTTTAGAGACTTGTTTGAAGCCTTGAGTTCGAGTTTGGTTGGTTTTGGTTTATGATTCATGCTTCTGGTCTTTCTTTGGATTCTGCAGACAAAGAAACTGGTCAACCGGGTTTGGGTTCCGACCAGCCGGCTTCTGGGCATCCTCTCTGTTCGTTGGAACTGGTCGACCTGTTTTGGGGAACCGGCCGACCGGATCCTGGGATGTTTTGAGGCATTGTTTCCTTTTCCTTTGGGATTGTTTTAGGATGGATTGGGTGCGACCCTAGACCCGTGACAGTGGGTCTTTGAGGCATAGTTTGAGGTGTTCATGTATTGTTTAGGATGATTAATTATTAGTTGACCGGTTAAGCAAGTTTTGAGACTTTATCCATGATTTGTGCCAGGGACCGTTGATGATCCCGTGGATCGTCTTGTGCTTGGTTAGGGACTTCTTGGTGCATTTTTTACCGTTGTTGCTCAGATGAGTTAATATACGGACTAATGACACTTGAAGGTTAAGAATTTCTCATCGTTTTACATGTTTTTACATACGGTAGATTAGTACCGTAGTTGCATGGTTTCTGATTGTATCCTTTGAGATTGATGCTTTGATTTCGACTGTTGTGTCGTAACAGCTTGTATGCCTATTATGGTTTTGGACATGGGATATTGTTGCTTGATTTCAAGTCCTTGGAATGCTTCTCTGTTGAGAAACCTAGGCCACCTTCGGGTGTCATAACTTCTTCACGTCTTTTCTGTTCACGGCAGAAGGAGGACGGTTACCTCTTGATGGTACATGTATGCGATGGTGCCATACCGGAGTGTACATTAAGTAGGCATTACTAGGGTACCCTAGCTGAGTGATTCTTTTTATATGGCCAACTGCTACACCCATTATCACCTTAGTCCTTGGATTTGTTTTAGATATAATGGATACAACTGATGAATGGTTTGAACGAGCATTCGAATTGCATGTTTTATTCATTTACCTTTCTGTCCGTATTTCATCACACTAGCTAGTGACGGTTGATGGAATTTACCCCTTCTCGTTTTAGCAAGTGATCATTGACTTTAGCTGGATGCAGCGTAGAGCGGAGTGGCCTCATAGGATTTATTTTATTCCTTTCCGCTGCATGTTTTGACACTTTGGTTTACAGTTGGACCTAATGATCTTTTGATGGTTTATTCCCACTTGTGGGACTCGTAGTTTAAGAATTATGTATGTTTATGTATATACGTTTCCATGCATGATGACTCGAATATCCTTCTCTCGAGATTGGTTAATTTTTTGTATTTTATCTCACCCCTTTGGCTTCAATGACTTGTGGTTCACCCCACGGGTTATCGTTCGTAGCACCCGGTTTCGGATGTTACATTTGTGGTATCAGAGCGGGTCGGTTCGTTACCGATTTGTTTCTATTTTGAATTGTTTTGAGTATGGGCTTTCGAGTCTTGTTTTCACTTTTAGAATGAGGCGCCATCTCCCGGCATCCGATAGGTATGTTTCCTCGATTTATCCATGGATTTTACTTTAATAACATTACGTACTTGTTTTCCCTTATAGGGGGTTTTGTCTTCATCATAATGGTAAACACCCGAATGGGTACAGAATAGACTGCCTTTGATCGTGGTGACCCCGGTGGGAGATACTGTACACTTGAGGGCAGTGTTTCGAGCTTGTAAAGTCAGTGTTGGTGAAAGTAATTGAGATATGATTTTGTGATGTACATAAAAGGAGTTGGACCTGAGATGATTAGATGTGAGAGTATTGCCAAGCAAGTGGGACTTGATCCATACCGTTGATGAGGCGCTCATCTCCGGGACAGACTAGAAGCACTTGTACTTAGCAGCTCTTCCATCTGTGGTTAACCCAGAAAGATTGAGGCTATGATGGGTTGGATGGATCGGAGGGGATCAGAGGACGTGTTTAAGATACGCAGTTTTCTGAGATTGGTTACTTCGTTAATTTTCCTCGTAAAGGATTTGTGTTTGGATTGATATGAGGATTGTGAGCGGTCGATTCATGAGTTGTGGGCCTGATTGGCTTTTACACATGTTCTGGTTGTACTTGAGTTTGAAGTTGGATATTCTGTATGATGTAGTGACTGATGCACTTGGTAAGAGACCTTTCGGTGGTTTGGCTCGTTTAGCCGTGCGAAAGTGAGAGATGCTTGATGATGTTAGGGAGTTTGACCTAGTGTTGGTTGAGGTTGATTAGGTGCCTCCCTATTTGCCTTAATAGCATGGTCCCATTTGACAAATAGAGTGATTCGGGGACAACGATTTGACCTGGGGTCAGAGTTTCAGGAGCTTTGGGGTTCTGGTGAGCCATTTGATGGGTGGATTATGAGTCCAGATGATGGATTGTGTATGTCAAATGGGACAGAGATGCGTCGGGATTTAAGATGTTACTTTGGGGGAAAGACTTGATGAGGAGATGTTTTGGTCATTGGTTGTTGCGTGTTGTTTGTTGCCTCACTTTTGGGTAGAAGACTAGCTGGATCAATTCAGCCGCTGCCAGCAACAACGTTGATGTTGAAGCACATGATTATGGATTTGGTGATGAGACTTTCTTGATATTTGAGAGGGCATGAGGCCGTGTGAATCATTATGGATCGATTGACGCTTGACTTCTTATTTTCTGACAAGGTCTGCAGAAGGACTTAGGATTTTGACTTTAGTTTAGTATGACTTTTCACCCCCAGACTGATGGTCAGTTCTAGCGTATCATACAGATCGGAGTGGTAGAGGGCTTATGCCTTGGATTTTAAGGAATCTTTGGAGGATTACCTTGTGTTGGTGGAGTTCGTCTTCGACGTCGGCAATTAGTTGAGTTTATGGGCGATAGATCCAAGCCTTCCGAGTGTTGATTTCTGCCTTGCATGCTAGGGAGTTGTTGAGAAAGGTTGTGTTGGCTTCCTCGCTTCCATTGTTGATTTTGACAAGGGGATGTGAAGTAGCGTTGAGGAAATTTTTGTTGGTTGTAAGTTGCTAATGTTTTTTTTCCTGAGGATCTTCTTGTACTGCCAGTCAGAGAGGTGGAGTTGCATGCATAGTTATAGGAACTTTCGGAGAAGGGGATTCAATAGACCTACTGTTTCACCATAGGGAATTCATATCCTTTTGTGAAAGAGGAAAGAATGGATCCATAAAACTTGGCATAGATTATTGAGGGAATTTTCGGTGACCTTTTTGTTCGAATTGAGCTCGGACAGGAGCTATTTTGATGATTGTGGATCTTCATTCTTCCCAGGCGAGATTTTTCAGCGGTTGCTTGATTTTGTCGTCGACCTTCATTCGACTCTTCTTGGGAGATGGGATTCTCATGTTTTCATCATTGATGAGGATTTTATGGATGTGGAGTTTTATGATCCTAGTGTTAACGGAGTTGTACTTCGACATTGGTGTCTTATCATTAGGTATGCGAGTTGATATGTACGATTGACCTATGGTTTGATCCATAGAAAATCACTTGTTTTGCTTTGATTGGATGCTTCTGTACCCGCTTTGTTCTCATAAGCATTTCTTCCTTCTTATTTTGGGAAATTAAGGATGGTTTTGCTTAAGGGTTAGAACCCTTTTGATTGGGTTGGAGGTTATTCCTTCAGTTTTGCATGTGTATGCTGGATTCATGGAAATTGTTCCCTCAGTTTCACATACGCATGTTGGATTCGAGTTGATTGATTCATCTGTTGATTTGATTTGAGACCCTTTGGTTCTTGTGGTCATTTGATGGATGTTTCTTTTTACGACCTTTGCGATTTGTCATGAGGTACTGATGTAGTTAATAATGGAGTTTGTATGTGATTCTGTTCTTGCTCCTTCTCCTTGGATATAGACCCTGGGACATGATCTTCTTCGTGGAGGTGTTTGAAGCGTGTATATAAGATTCCTGGTTTTCAAGCTCACTATTAGTGCCTTTTTCTGTTATGGTTGATACCATTTGGCTTGGGATGGGCTAGCTCGATGCCGAGCTAGGCTAGATTGTTGGGAGAAGAGTTTGTTTGTTTGATCGATAGATCGATTGTTAAGTTGACGGTGGAAGGATCAGACATCCTTTGGTTATGGTTTTAGTATTTTAATTGTTGATCTTCTGAGGATAGGTGGTCTGGGACTCTTGCAATTTTTTTCGCTTTGATTTAATGGTAGAGTTAGCGATTGGAGATTCTTCTGTTGTGACTTGAGCTGTGAATGGTTTTGCGAGGTTTTTTCTTAAGAGTGGAGTTGATTATTTTAGCACATAGAGTCGATTGTTTAGCACTGTTCAGGACGGGTCTTGATGAGTTGGGAGAGCTTGTTCCTCAGTAGTAGGAGGATTGGAGGAGGTTTCTGTTGGTCCAGTGTGTGACAGTGGAGAACTTCTGTGCTTTGAGTTGTTGATGTTTGATGGATTTATGAGACTCGGTACGGACTACCGAGTGATCTTCTGCTACTTTTGGGGGCGTTTCTGTGTGACTAAATATCTTTTCCTTGGATCAATGATCTTGACTTGAAGTTGAGATTCACCATTTGGGAATGACTGAGATTGACTATAGAGACAATTTTGATTTTGAAGTTGGTTACACATCTTGATTCACTTTTCACCTCTTACATTAAGTATCCGTGTGGATCAATGATCTTGCTTGGTGGGTAGAATTCTTTGAGTTTTGATCCTGGTTTAAGACCGTTTCCGTTGCAGAGATGTTTTTAGATGACGTGTCTTTCTTCTATAAGAGTGGAGAGATTCTTGATGTTCTTGGACTGACGTTGCTGATCTTGAGGAAGGTGCAATTTAGAGTTAAGTTCATGATGTATGAGTTATGGATTGATAGTCTTGTTTCCCTTAGTTCTGTTTTGACAGAGGTAACAGTTCAGTGGATAGGATGAAAGTCGAAGCATGTAGAGAATTGGTCTAGATTCACGACTATGTTGAGAATAGTAATTTCCTGAATTTTGTAGAATTCTATGGATGTCTTTTTACTAATCTCTTGGATGTCGGTGATATTGGTGTGGGCGGATACTCGTGAGCATAGTTTGTGGAGCCGATTTTTGAGATTGCGGAGTTGACTTGATTTTGGTCTGCTTTCCTTTCTGTAAATTTGATTGACTATGTTTGGGACTTGTAGATGCTGTTGATTTGGTATTCTGATTGATGTGATGGATGGTCAGTCTATGATTCAAGTGATTCTGATGGATCTGTGTGGATTGACATTTTCTTCCGATGTTTGATTCGAGAGGACCGTGTCTGATTCGTCTAGTGATGGTCGGTTAACTTTTCCGTTTCGGATGATGTGTTGAGATCCTGAGATAGTTTTGGGAATTGATTGATTTGGACCCTAGAGGTTTCTGCGGGGTTTCTTGTAACTTAGTCCTTGTTTTGAGGTGCACGTCTTCCGTGTTTTGACATTGTGGATGTAAGTGCAGTCCGACATTTGTGACAGTTGTTGATCCATTGATGACTCAAGAGGATTTGACCTTAGTGTGTTTCTTGTTGGGATTTTGACAGCAGTCGGGATTCTAAGGATCATGTCTGTGTTGATGATGAGTTTTCTTGACACTTGCACCCAATGGAGGAGTTTTGATTAAGAGTACGAGATAGGATGCATGTGAGATTTTATCCCGCGTGATTTCACGAGTTTTTTTACATTGTTTTCAGGACATACTTCATCTGTTTGATATGAGGTACTTTTCTTTCGATCTCGAGGACGGGATCCTTTTATGAGCGGTAGAATGTTATACCCCGTACTTTTATATTCATTTCTATATTGATTTATGTTCATTTATGATTGTTATTCATTTTAGAGATTTTCAGTTTTTCGATGAATAGTAACTTCATGAATAGTATTCTCGTATTTTATATGGTATTTCGACTACTTTTTACATTGCATGTTGTACGGACGATATTTTGATACTGGCACGATCGGTTCGATGAGACTTGAATTTTAAGTACCATTTTGACATAAGGAGACTTCGCGGTTTTCGACGAATTGGTCAGCTTGTGATGTGACGGTTTTTGACGTTTTGAATTTGGGTTCGTTGTGATCGTCTCTTAATTTCTTGATTTTTGGAGATGAGCTTGTGATTGTTCGGATTAGTTTTCCACATGTGAATTGTGTTTAGAGGATAATAGATGGTTAAGTGTGTAGTTGGTAATAAATTGTGCAAGTGGAGGGGGAATTAATGAAGGAAGAGAGAGAGAGAGTGTGTGTGTGTGTGTGATGTATTAAGGAGACTTTAGGCCATTCTTAGCCCCCTCATTTCTGGTTTTCACGTGAGAATTGAAGGTAGAGAAAAGAGAAGGAAGAAGAAGAGGAAGAGAACAGATTAAGGAGGTTCAAGGCGTCATTGAAGATTTCACCACATCTACTTGGGTTTTAGCTTAGCTTTTGCTTGCTCCTACTTGGGTTACTGTTTTAATAGCTAAGGGGAGGAGCCTAGCCATTTCATTTGGAGTTTTAAAGGTAATCAGCATGTTTAATCTCAAGTTTCCATAGATTCATGAGTTTAAATGGATTTTTAAGGTGTTGATTATCTGTTCCACAATGTTTTGATGTTGTTGGAAGATGTAGTGTGCTTGGTTGCATATTTAGAGACTTGTGTGAAGCCTTGAATTTGAATTTTGTTGGTTTTGGTTTGTGATTCGTGCTTCTGGTCTTTCTTTGGATTCTGTAGACAGAGAAACCGGTCGACCGGTTTTGGGTTCCAGCCGGTCAGCTTCTGGGAATCCTCTCCGTTCGTTGGAATCGTTCGACCGGTTTTAGGGAACCGGCCGACCAGATCCTGGGCTGTTTTGAGGCCTTGTTTTCGTTTCCTTTAAGATTGTTTTAGGATGGATTGGGAGCGACCCTAGACCCATGACAGAGGGTCTTTGAGGCATAGTTTGAGGTGTTCATGGATTGATTAGGATGGTTAATTGTTAGTTTACCAGCTAAGCAAGTTTTGAGACTTTATCCATGATTTGTGCCAGGGACCGTTGGTGAGCCCGTGGATCGTCTTGTGCTTGGTTAGGGACTTCTTGGTGCGTTTTTTTACCGTTATTGCTCAGGTGAGTTGATATACGGACTAATGGTACTTGAAGGTTAAGAATTTCTCATCGTTTTACATGTTTTTATATACGGTAGATTAGTACCGTAGTTGCATGTTTTATGATTGTATCCTTTGAGATTGATGCTTTGATTTCGACCGTTGTGTCATGATGGCTTGTATGTCTATTGTGGTTTTGAACATGGGATATGGATGCTAGATTTCAAGTCCTTGGAGTGCTTCTCTGTTGGGAAACCAAGGCCACCTTCGGGTGTTACAACTTCTTCACGTCTTTTCTGTTCGTAGAAGAATGATTAGAACGGTTACCTCTCGATGGTACATGTACGTGGTGCCACCATACCGGAGTGTACATCAAGTAGGCGTTACCTGGGTACCCTAGCTGAGTGATTCTTTTTATATGGCCAACTATTACATCCATTATCGCCTTGGTCCTTGGATTTGTTTTAGATATTATGGATACAACTGATGCATGGTTTGAACGAGCATTCGAATTGCATGTTTTATTCATTTACCTTTCTGTCCGTATTTCATCTGACCTGCTAGTGATGGCCGATGGATTTTACCCATGCTCGGTTTGGCAGGTGATCATTGACTTTAGCTGGATGCGGCAGGGAGCGGTGTGACCTCATAGGATTTATTTTATTCCTTTCTGCTACATGTTTTAACACTCTGGTTTACAGTTGGACCTGATGGTCTTTTGATGTTTTATTCCAGTTGGGGGACTCGTAGTTTCAAAATTATGTATATTTATGTATATATCTTTCCATGCATGATGACTCGATTATCCTTCTCTCGAGATTAGTCAATTTTTGGTATTTTATCTGACCCCTTTGGCTTCAATGATCCGTTGTTCATTCCACAGGTTATCGCCGGTAGCATCCGGTTTTGGGTGTTACAACTTCAGTGGATAGTGATGAGGCAGAGGGCTTCTCGATGCCGTAGGATGAGTCCCTGTCCGAGGATGTGTGCGACAGCGATGACCCTGATGGCGGTGGACCCGAGGCTGGCTTCTAGAGTGAGTTGGTTATGTCGCATGAGGGAGATCCTGAGGACTCGTGTAGAAGGGGGAGGTCTGATGGGCTTGGTCTTAGACTGAAAGGCATGGAGGCGCTGATGGGTCATTTTTAAGTGGTGGGATTGTGGAGCTTGATGGGTCACTTTTGAGTTGTGGGCTTGATGTGGATGATGGGGGAGTGGGGGCTGGGGATGAAGCTAACAGTTTTTGCATGGTTCTCGATGGGATTGCTTCGGTTGCACCCGCTATTGATTTGCACGTTGATTTGGGGGGGTCTCCCCTGTTGCGGCAAAGACTCAGTTCCATTTCCCCTCCCTCGTTTGCTAGGGGCTTTTTCCCTCCACGCACCGACCAAGCGTAAAGGGTCTAAGGTTGTAGTTAAGGAGGCGGCATCGGTTTTGACATCTTCGAGTTTTGGTGTGTTGGATCACCATGCCAGGGTGGAGGCTGTGGAATGCATAAAGATTGGGAAGATGCTTGGCTTGGATTTCCTTGGGAGAGAGGAGGAGGCCATTTCGAAGATTGCGAAATTAGAAGCTTGGAATGCTCGACGGTCGAGGGGGGTCGATTCCTAGTTTGTTCTGTTTGGTGTTTGGCATTTGGGGGATGGGTAGGTGCTTGGGCATTGGGTAGGTGTGTAGGTGTTAGGTTGGCGGTTTTTGTTTGGATAGGATTTCTTTTGGACTGGCATTGGTTCTTGCGGTTTAAATTTTATGGCTGTAGGCTTTTTTCAGGGTGGGTCGGGCTTGGTCTTGTATACATTGTTTCCCACTATTGGAGATGCTGGATTCCTCTTTCTCCCCCTCTTGTGTTGATGTAATCAATCGATTTTATCAATACATTGTCTTTACTGATAAAAAAATCAACATACAAATACACAACAATAATAAAACTAAACTACAAATCAATAAAAACTAACAAAGAAAAAACAACACGAGGGATTAATTTTACCCAACTCGATTTGCTCCGTCGTTGGTGTCGCCACTAACCCCTCCGCACTCGCCCGTCGCCACTGCTCCCTTGCTTGCTGATCACCGATGATGGACGAGATTCAACGAGAGAGGGAGAGAGACAATGTTATGGAATGCAAATGAGGAAAGGCCAGGAAGGGAAAAGTCTGCGCGATTTTACCCTAAGGGATTAAATGTATCAAAGGAACATCGACGGACTAGTTATCCATCGACCATCATTTTAACAATTCGACGGCTTGCCGACGAATAGTGAACTTCGTTCGACGTAGTTTCATAGTTTTTAAACCTTGACGGATTACTTTCGTGTATACACCAACGGATATTCACTAAGTCAGACATCCGTCGGCATAAAAATTAAATGGAATGGGAAAATAGCCGACCGTATTCCGTCGGAGTTCAGCGACGGATCCCATCCGTCCGCATGTAATGCGTCGTCAAATGACTTTTTTTATAGTGGCATGTGGGGGCAAGTTTCGCTTTCTTATTTTCTCTAGCTACTTTGCTACCTAAGCTAGTAATGCTTGGCAAATCTTTAATCACCGACTCTTTTTTTTTTTTTTTGTAACTTAGAGATACAGGCGCATTGAGTGAACTAACCGGAGGGCGCACTCTAAATCCTACAATTACAGCAAACGGGTAAAGTCAGCTTATACATGATCATTATCATAACAATACAAATAATTTTAGAGATTTGAATTCCTGACCTTATAGACGATGTGTGTTTTGTAAACAGTAAAACGGGTTGAAAACTAGTTCCAAATTTCCAATCACCAACTCTTCCAATCCCCTACCAATATTATTCTCTATATAAGCACCACCAGCGCTAGCTCTCTTTCCCACAAGTTCAACCAATATTAGCACAAGCTAGCCTACTCACAGCTAGCTAGCTAGCTAGCATAGCTTTCTGATTCTCGATTAGATATATACAGATACTTCAAAAAAAAAAAAAAAAAAATCCAAAGCCAAAACCATATACTGCAAATGGGTACCACATTCTCTACAGCCCCTCTTCTTCTCCTTCTCATCCACTTCTGTCATGTCGATGGCACCTATGGCGATTATGCCGGTGGCGGATGGCAAAATGGTCACGCAACATTCTATGGTGGAAGCGATGCATCCGGCACAATGGGTAATAATTAACTCCATCCCGTTGATCCTATATATATTTGCTTCCTTCCATACATATATAGATCCATGTTTAGTTTTGCAATTCACTGTATATGTTTGCTGAATAAAACTTGTTCTAATTGGATGAAGGGGGAGCTTGTGGGTATGGAAACTTGTATAGCCAAGGCTACGGGACGAACAC
>JAOWBR010167385.1:0-11683 GCA_028571145.1 Dionaea muscipula
AGCCTTTGATCTCCCAAATCTAATGGCCCACAAAAGTCCACTCTTACTATTCCAAAGAGGGCATCCTTATTTGAAACAAATTCTATATATATATATATATATATATATATATATAATGTAATACAAAGACAAAAATACCCTTGGTGGGTAACACACACTACACTTAACATTTAGCATTGAAGTTGCTCGCTGTAAGCGTGGGGTTTTTCCTATCCCAACACAAGTATGTCCATTCATCTCTTACAGGATATTAATATGGTTGGGGCCAAGCCAAGTGACGGCGTGACACTTCTATATCTCCTGGAGTAAAATTTGCATCAGGACAGGGGGACGTTTATAGTGATCCTAACAAGTAAAAATGAGTGTGAGCAAGCTGAATTACTTAGCCATCACTTATTCGGACATTGTCTTTTCTGTGACCGTTGTGAGCCAATTCAAGTCTGATCCTCAAGTCCCTTATTCAGAAGCATCACTTTATATTTTTCGTTATGTCAAGGGACATTGTTGTATTAGGGGATTTTCTGTTGTTGATTGAGCGAGCTCATATTTTGATTGAATGTCCACTACAAGTTATTACGTTTTTGTGGGTAAAAATATTATTTCTTGAAAGATTAAGAAGCAGCCAGTCGTAATTCGGTCTAGTGTAGAATCAGAGTATCAGGCTCTTGCACATGTTGTTAGCGATGTCACCTATATCCATCAATTACTTGACGAGTTAAAGTATCTAGCCCCCAAGCCTACTCAATTGTTATCACATGACCATCCATATTGCATCAAATCCAATATTTTATGAACGTATCAAACATGTTGAAGTGGATTAGAGGGAATTTATAGGATGGAGATAGTATGTTGAACCATACGAAGACTAGTGATCAACTTGGTGATATTTTCACTAAAACTCTTACAGAGAATCGGGTTGAATTTATTTGTAACAAGTTAGACATGATTAATATGTATGCTTCAACTTGAGGAAAAGTGTTATGAGTTATTAGGATTTTTGACTCTATCTTTTAGAATCTATTTTTTTTTTTTATCTCTTTTTAGACTTTATCTTTTGTAAATTTTATTCTTTCAACCTATAAATATCATGCATATTTCCATATTCCTTTTAACAACAATATATTACCATCTCCAATTTACCTATTTGTCCGTCTACAGCAGGGTGCAGCTTTTGAACTACCATGGTTCATTAGTTGTGGGATGAGAATAAGGGCCATACCTAAGGAGTCAAGCTAAAGATAATTTGTGCATGCATTTTATCTACCCTTAAAAAATTAATATGTGAGACTTTCATCTCACCTGACTACCTTGTTTGGTGTAAATGTAGAGTGGGTACCTAGTCCAAAGTCAATTGCTATGTTGGTGTTATGAAGATTGTGGTCAATTTGGCATTTTTTGGTTTGACCCAGTTGATTTTTCCAGCAGTTGAAATTTCAATTAACTACTTGTGAATTGTGATCATACAAATGCTTTGCCATGTAGAAATCACTGAGTTCTTATATGAAGAAATATGCCGGTGGAAATGCAAAGACAGAAGATTTATGGAGAGTCCTTTCAGAGAAAGCTGCTGTTGAAGTGAACAAGATGATGGACACATGGACAAAGCAAAAGGGCTACCCACTTCTCTTTGTGCGGTTAGAGGGGCATACTTTGGAATTTGAACAGGTGATAGTCCTGAAATGGTTTAATTCCTGTATTATAGGAAAGGACGCCAATCAGCAGATGTATTGGTTTTTGTATTTATAGATTAACAACTTAAGTTTCATGTACATGGCACACACTTTTCCTTCTGAGTTGAATATACATGTTTAATTCGTGATTTGAAACACATATTTTTGTTTCAATTCAGGAACACACTTCTCCTTTTGAATTGCATATACATGTTTGCTTACTAATCCTATTTTTCCTTTTTTGAGAACTTACAGTTGTCCTATGTATTTTTCCTTCATATTCAGAACTCAGCAATTGGTTATTAGTTAGTGCTTCAATCCTTATAATCCAAAAAGCGCTCATGTTTCTTTGGGTGGCAGTCCCAGTTTCTATCATCGGGCCTTCAAGGTGATGGACAGTGGGTTGTTCCAGTATGTTATTCAGCTGGCTCATACTCTAGATGCAAGAAATTCCTGCTAGAGACAAAGTTTGGAAGGATTGAGGTACCTGAGCTGTTAGATTCATCCAGAGAGAATTTGTCTTCAATTCAGGACAAAATTCTAGGGAAAAATGATGAAGATATATGGATAAAAGTCAATGTTGAGCAGGCTGGTTTCTATAGGGTAAAGTATGAGGATAAGCTTGCTTCTAGATTGAGGAAAGCCATACAGAGGAAGGAATTATCAGCAATGGATAAATTTGGTGAGTAGCAGTTCACCCTTTCTATCAACCATTTTGTTGCTTGGCATTCATTTACCACTGGGATTGACTTTGCTTTTAGACTAAATTATTGATGCCTTGTACCTTTTGTAAACTAACTTTATCAAAAGTTCAAGCTTATGATATGAGGTCCAAGAAATGATTTTATACTTCAATAACGCTCCTTCACGTGAAAACCCACTGAACTTGAGACTAGGATTATGCACAAATCCCCACAAATAACAATAACAACAATGACAATAACTAGAAGTAACGAGATTTAAACTCGTGAACACTTGGTCAAAGTGGCTGTAATACCATGTCAATGAACTAACTCTATCACGAAGATCAACCTTATTATAGAAGGCCTAAGAATTATATTTATACCATAGCATGTCCCCTCACCTGAATACCCTATGGGCTTGAAGCGTGGTCTATATAGTGACCCTCCTCTTACCAAGTACTGAATAACTGGAGAATCGTAGGATTCGAAGTTGTGACATTTGGTCACACCTACCATATTAATGAATCAACTCTACATCATCATCATCATCATCATCAAGATCAAATCCCACCAGGTGGGGTCGGCGGCATGAAGTCTATTACGACAAATACATAGAAGATCTGACAAAATATTGTATGTTGGTTGTCGGCTACCGAACACACATAATGAACCAACTCTACGAAAACCTCAAACTTATGGTATGAGGCCCAAGAAATGGTTTTATACTTCAATAGCTTTCAACAAACATTTACCGCCATATTTGAACTTCTTAAAGTACTGTTAGGTCTTTACAAAAAGTCCTCGTACGCTGAACTTCAGCTGGAAATGTCGTTAGTGCGTTGGTTATTTGAAGAGCTTTCTGTGAGTGCAATGGGTTATTACACTCATTTTGTTTCTTTTAATTGATAGGGCTTGCCTTTATACTCATAGACGATTTAAGTCAACACTGGTTGGCTTAACTCAATATACTGCTCAATTTGTCCAATTCATCACTGTTGGATATTGTTGACAAAGTGAGTGAAAAATGGGAAAACTCAACCTCTAAAGAGGCTAGGCATTGATTATATATATATGTGGTATATTGGGCCATACATAAAGTATCACAATAAACCTAGCCCAATACTAAGACTAACTAAAGCCTACTAAATTTAACTAATTGTTCTCAACACTCCTCCTCAAGTTGAAGTATAGATATTAATCATGCTCAGCTTATTACAAATATACTAGTCCCTATTCCCAAACAAGAATTTAGTCAGGATATCAGCAAGTTGCTCCTCAATCTTCACATGATGCAACACAATATTACTGTTCTGCAATTTCTCTCTCACAAAGTGATAATCAACTTCAATATGCTTTGTTTGCTCATGAAAAACTGGATTAGTGACAATGTGGTTTGCAGACAGATTATCACACCATAGTTGAGCAGGTTTCGGGGTAGGATACTCCAGCCTTTCAAGTAAGTGAAAAAGGTAGGTGACTTCACTAATCAAATGAGCTAAAGCACGATACTCAGACTCAGCATTGGATCTAGCAACAACTGTCTGGTTCTTGCTTTTCCATGAACCCTGACACAAGTGGGCAAAAAGTTATCTCTTTTCATATTCATCAAGGATATATATACACTATACTCAATATTACCAAAATATCCTTACTCAAACTATACTAACAAAACCCTAACAATAACAATACTCTAACACTCCCCTCAAGTTGGAGCATAAATATCATATGCTCCGGGTTTGGTACAAATGGAATGAATTTGTGAACCACCCAAAGGTTTGGTGAAGATATCGGTAAGTTGATTATTGGACTTCACATAGGATGTACTAATAACTCCTCTTTGAATCTTCTCTCTAACAAAATGACAATCAACTTTAATATGTTTTGTTCTTTCATAAAAGACTGGGTTCATGGCAATGTGAAGAGCAACTTGGTTGTCACACTTTAACTCCATCGATTTTGATTGCACGACTCCAAGCTCTTCCAAAAGATTCTTCAGAGACACAAGTTCGCAATTAGTGTGTGTCATAGCTCTGTATTCAGATTCTGCGCTGGACCTAAAAACAACAATTTGCTTCTTACTCTTCCAAGATATCAAATTATCTCCAAGAAAGATACCATACCCAGTGGTTGAACGTCAATCATCTGAAGAGCCAGCCCAATCTGCATCTGTATATTCACATAGGGACACATGACCATGATCTTTATACAATAAACCCATACCAGGTGCACCCTTCAAGTATCTCAAAATGCGTGTAACAACATCCCAATGCCTAGTGCGTGGTGCACCCATGAACTGACTCACAATACTAACTGCAAAGGAAATGTCAGGCCGAGTTACGGTCAAATAATTTAACTTTCCAACCAATCTCTTGTATCTCCACGGATCTTCTAGTGAATCTCCTTGTTCAGCAGTGAGTTTCACATTTGGATCCATGGGAGCATCAATGGGCTTGCATCCCAACATTCTTGTTTCATCCAACAGGTTGAGAACATACTTTCTCTGACATATATAGATGCCCTCTTTTGATTTTGCTACTTCAATGCCCAGAAAATATTTGAGGTTATCCAAGTCTTTGGTATGAAACTGGTCATGAAGGAAAGACTTAGATCAGCAATGCCTTGACGATTATCACCTGTAATAATAATGTCATCCACATATACAATCAAGAATAATCGTCCAGCTAATGCCGATAGAATACAGAGTGATGAACATAACTTCTATGAAGGCCAAACTCCATGACAACCTCACTAAAACGGCCAAACCAAGCACGGGGGGATTGTTTGAGACTATATAGAGCCTTTTTCAGTCGACATACCAACTCAGTCTTCCCCTGAGCAACAAACCCAGAAGGTTGTTCCATATACACTTCTTCAACTAGATCACCATGCAAGAAAGCATTTTTGATATCCAGCTGATGGAGAGACCAGTGATAAATAGCAGCAATAGAGAGAAAAACCCGAACGAAGGTGATTTTCACGATAGGGGAAAAGGTCTCATCATAGTCAAGCCCATAAACTTGGGTATACCCCTTTGCAACCAACCGAACCTTGAGACAATCAATGGAGCCATCAGTTTTAGTTTTGACAGCATAGACCCACCGACAGCCAACAGGGGACTTCCCAGGAGGAAGAGGAACAAGATCCCAAGTGTCAGTCTCATGCAAGGCTGACATCTCAGCCTCCATTGCCTCATACCAACCAGGATGAGAAAGAGCGTTTGTGACAGGGTTAGGTATGGAAACAGAAGACATGACATAGACAAATGAATAGTATGATGGAGAGAGACGATCATAGGAAATAAAATTGGAAAGTGGGTGAGAAGTACAAGACTGTGTACTTTTACGAAGAGTAATGGGAAAGGCAAGGCCTGGAGACGAAGGAGCAGATGAAGTAGCACGTGAATCCGCAGCTGATGACTTCCGCCTGGAGTACACCTTTAGGTCAGGACGGGAGAGGCGAGTGGATGGATCGAGGGGAAGAGGAGAGTCATCACTGAATAAGGGGACAGGTAAAGGGAGGCACTGCAGAACCTTAGAGGAAAAAGAGGAGACAAACGAAAAATATGAGGTAGACTCAAAGAAAGTAACATCAGCACTCATAAAGAATCGCCGCAGTGGAGGACTATAACACTTATAACCTTTTTGTGTCTGAGAATATCCAAGGAAGACACACTTGACCGCACGGGGATCAAGTTTATCCACACTGGGGTTCAGTTGATGGACAAAGCAAGTACTGCCAAAAGTACGAAGTAGTAGGGGATAAGGTTGACCATTAGGGAACATAGCCGAATATGGGGTGGAAAGCATCCGGTTTATAAGATAACAAGCAGAGAGAACCACATCACTCCAAAACTCCTTGGGAACAGTAATGGCAATCAACAAAGTATGAGCCACTTCCACAATATGTTGGATCTTTCGTTCGGCAACATCATTTTGTTGTGGAGTGTAAGCACAGGAGGATTGATGGATAATACCACGGTTAGCCATAAACTTATCAAGTGCAGTGGAGAAGAATTCCTTTGCATTATCACTGCGAAGAATTTGAATGGAAGCATGGAATTGGATTTGCACCTCAGCATAAAAAGAAGTGAATATATGTAATAATTCAGAACGATCCTTCATAAGATAAAGCCAAGTCATCCGAGAGAAATCATTCACAAATAAAACAAAATAATCAAATCCCAATTTGGAAACAGTGTGACTGGGACCCCAAATGTCAGAATGGATAACAGCAAAAGGACTATGGACTCGATTGTCTAGTCGGGGAACAAAAGACACACTGTGGTGTTTGCCCAACTGACAAGACTCACAATCTAAGCTAATAGGCTAGGGAGAGCAGGACATGGTTTCTTCAGCACAGGAAGTGAGGGATGACCAAAACGGCTATGGATCCGAAGAGGTGTAGCAACAGCAGAGTAGGCCTTGGGGGATCTAGGAGATACTCCATGGAAATGGTAAAGCCCTCCAGATTCACGTCCTTCTCCAATCGTCCTCTTCGTCTTCAAGTCCTGAATAACAACAACACCAGGGAGAAATAAAACAGAGCATTGTAAGTCTTTTGTGAGCTTACTAACTGATAAGAGATTAAAAGAAAAATTAGGAATATACAAGGTAGATGGAAGACAAAAGGAAGGGCAAAGCGGAATAGACCCAATACCACGAATGAGAGTAGTGGATCCATTAGCTAAAGTAAGCTGGGCAGTCGGGGGCATAGGCTGAATGTGGGAAAATAATGTAGAGGTACTTGAGATATGATCGATAGCACCGGAGTCGAGGATCCATGGGGTAGATGTAGAAGAGAAACTAGCAATGGAGGTACCTGTGTTGGCAAAAGAGGCAATGGGGGTAGTGAGCACCTGCGGAGGAGCCTGAGACTGAGTTAATCGAGTATACTCCTCCTTGGAAATCAAAACCTGATCAAGTCCACTGGTTAAAGTGCTGGAAGAATCAGAAATGGCTGCATTGGCAACCCGAGGACGACCCACTAATTGCCAGCATGTCTCTCTCAAATGGCCATCTTTATTGCAATGAGTACAATGGGGGGCACGACCTGGAAGTTTCCAACATTTCTCTGTTACATGACCATCTTTTCCACATTTGCCACATTTCCTAGGGGGCCCACGACCCTTTCCAATACTCCCACAACCTCCACAATCCTCACGGGGAGAGCCTCTATATGCTCCACTAGACTGAATGATAAGAGCCGATTTGGTATCGCCAGAACCACTTGACTCACCTACATAGTGGTCAGGAGAAGAGCGCAGTACTCTGGCATAAACCTCAGCAAAGGATAGTAATTCAGCACTACCCAAAATCTGAGAACAAATAGGTGAAAATTCAGGACCAAGACCAGCCAAGAATCACATAATAATTAATTATTCTCTCTGTTTCTGCATCTCTTGGACATTAGTAGTAATAGGAAGTACCATATTCAACTCTTCATGAATGCGCTTCAAATCAGAAAAAATTGAATGACAGTCTTATCACTTCGTTGACATTGAAATAATTGAAGGGACATGTCATACATTCTGGTCATGTTGCTGGAATAGAGAACTTTGACATAGTCTCAAATCTTCTTAGAGGAGTTCAAATGAGTACATAAGTCTGCAACATCAAATTCCATAGAATTCTACATAAGGCTCATAATTTGGGCATCAGTTTGATCCCACTTCCCTTTAGCTTCATTATTTGTGGGTGGATCATTAGTAAGATATTCACTCTTGCCTTGTCCCCATAAATATACCTCAATAGATTTTGCTCATTGCATATAGTTGGTCCCATTTAATTTCCTCGTGGTAACTTGAGGAATCATCGCATTAGTGGAAGCCGCCATAATACAATATATCACCGCATTAGAGGAATCACCGCCATAATTTGAGGAATCATCGCATTAGAGGAAGCCGCCATAATACAATATATCAACAGAAAACCAAAGGCACAAGCACAACAACACTGCCACAGCTAAACACCACACATAAAGAATAAAAGACACCCACAAAGTAAACAAAGGAAGCAGCAGTAGGGGATTGTCGCGTGCAGCAGCAGCAGGGGAAGCAAGAGGAAAACACAATGTTAACCAAGAAAAATCATGCCAAGGAGCATGAACAGGCGGATTGAGCAAGAGGAGAAATGGACCGGTACATGATGGGGAACAATCTGCCTGGGCCGGAGGTGGCGCGTGGCAGCAGCGCGTGAGGCCCAGGCGCAGGGACATTGGAGGCGCGTGCGGGTTGCTCCGACGACGGTCGGACATGCGACTGAAGAGAAGTGAGCGACTCTGACAGATCTATCACCCCTGGTGTCAGAAATGGAAAAATGCTAAGCGATGGTGGTAGAAAAGATATATGGCCGCCGACGATGGTGAGAATCTCGTGGTTTAAGGCCACCTGAGCAACGCCGACCGGCGTGGTTGCCTGTCCAGGTGTCGTTGACTTCTGGGTTGTCCAATGCTGTGGTTGATGATGGTATTTGGGGTTGGTTTGGTGGTGTTGCTTGGTTTGAATGTGGCGGCGGTTAGGGTTCCATGTGGAGGCAGCCGTGGGACTAGCTACTGATACCATGACACAAGTGGGCAAAAAGTTATCTCTTTTCATATCCATCAAGGATATATATACATTATAGCCAATATTACCAAAATACCCTTACTTAAACTATACTAACAAAACCCTGACAATAACAATACTCTTAACAAAATCAAATTACCACCAATAAAAACACAGTAGCCACTAGTGGACTTCCGATCAGAGGGCAAGCCAGCCCAATCTACATCAGAGAAACTCTCAATACGTCTGTGACCATGATCACTATAGAGAAGTCCTCGACTCAGATGTCCCTTGATATATTGGAGAATATGTACAGCTGCGTCCCAATGAGGAACTCGGGGATCTAACATAAACTGGCTAACTACGCTGATTGAGAAAGCAATATCAGGATGCGTGATGGAAAGATAATTCAGCTTGCCTACTAAGTGTCTATACCTATCTGGATCATCCAACACAACCCCTTCTGCAGGTAATAGTCTCAACCCAGGAAGCATTGGGGTGTCACGTGGCTTACAAGTTACAACCAAGAATGCCAGTGTCTTACAATAAGTCCAAAGCATACTTACGTTGGATAAGAAAATTTCACGCTTGCAGCAAGATACCTTAATCCCCAAAAAATATCTCAAAAACCCAAAATCTTTGGTCTGAAAGTGGCTATGAAAGAATGTCTTTAACAAAGTTATCCCTGTACTGTCACTGCCTGTGATTTCAATATTATCAACATAAACAAGAAAGATACACCCATCACTAGAGAACCTATAGAAGACAGAATAATCTTTTGCTTATCGTTGTAGGCCAAACTCCAGAACTGAACCGGCCAAACCATGCTCGAGGAGAGAGGAATTATGCCTGGAGGAAATGCCGCCGGCGCGTGGTGGTGCGTGAAGCCCACGCACGACCAGTCTCGGTGGCATGTGGAGGCACGTGCGGCAGTGCTCGGTTGAACGGTCAGGTCTCGGTGAGCGACGTGAGGTCCTCTACCTTCCTATGTGATCAATCTTCGAAGACAATGAAGATCCGAGACTCAAGCTTCACAACCCTTGCGGCGGTAAAATGGTCATTTGCGACTGGTGGCTGTCAGAGATGCGCCAGCTGGTAGGTCCACCACCACAGTGGTCGCCGGCTAGTGGGTTGTCCTAGGCAGTGGCTGGTCAGTAGTAAAAGGTGGTGGTTTAGTGGTGGTGAGTGAGAGAAGATAGGTGGCTAGGGTTTGCTGGTGGACCACAGCTGCAGAGGATTTTAGGGATGAAGGAAAATTGTCTTTGATACCATGTTGACAAAGTGAGTGGAAAATAGGAAAACTTAACCCCTAAAGAGGCTTGGCATTGATTATATATATGTGGTACATTGGACCATACATAAAGTATCACAATAAACCTAGCCCAATACTAAGACTAACTAAAGCCCACTAAACATAACTCATTGTTCTCAACGGATATAATCCAATCATTAGCATTCTGCCTAAGTTGATGCATGTCTTGAAGGATGCACCATTTTGGTCTCTCTCTATTTGTGATTTACTTGTCCTGTTGTATTGACTAATATGTGCGATTACTTTATCACCTTATCATTGACAAGTGTGTTCATGCTGAATTATCACATGTTATTGTAGTGACATTTCGCTTTTCTTTGTGTTGGTTGAAATTAGCAACCACTATGTGTTTTAGACGTCTGTTTCATTATTAGACTGGCTGTTTTTATAAAATTGTGACAGTTCTTCACTTTTATGGAACCAAGTGTCATGTCTGCCTTGTGTTTTACTTGCGTTATTTGAGGTTCAGTAAACAATCCCAGCAGCTATCATTTCAGTAACCATCTGTTATGCATTATGAACTTGGAATAGCATGCACTGACATTTGACATCATCAATTTCATCTTCAGGCATTTTGGATGATACATATGCTCTTTGCCAAGCCTGTGAAATGCCATTTTGTTCTTTGCTTTCATTGATGGATGCTTACAAAGAAGAATTTGATTACATAGTTTTATCAAGACTCATTGATGTAAGATACCTTCTATCTCATCGTCCTGTAGTGACAACCGTCTTTGGAGGTTTTCTATATACACCACCGTCGGGACTCACGCCACTACCATTTTTGTTTGGTGGCCTTGATCGAACGGTTCGGTTGACTTGACCGAACAGTTCGGCCAAGTTGATCGAACAGTTCAATCAAGACCACCGAACTGTTCGATCAACTCGACTGAACCGTTCGACCGACGAACCCGCCGAACAGTGGTGACGTGAGTTAAAATGGTGGTGTATTTAGCAAATCTTCTGTCTTTGATAAGGGACTTGGGCAAACATTGCCTATTCTTAATAACTAACTTTAGGTCTTATTTAACTCGAGTCAATTGTAAAAAGCAGATATTCTGTATGAGCTTCACATGATCTATATGAGCCGTGCGTGATCATTACTTGATTCGTGTGGCAGATATGTTTAGGTGTAGTGAGAATCTCCAGAGATGCCATTCCAGATATGGTTGGTCGGTTGAAGCAATTTTTCATCCATCTCCTTCTTGGTTCTGCTGAGTAAGAGCACTTCCACTGCATTAGTATGCATAAGAACCCATAGGTTCATTCAATTATTCAATGGGTAGATTCTTTGTTGTTTTTGTCTTGATAAGATCAACAACTACTCAGTCTTGATTGTTGTTGATGA
The DNA here is from genome assembly GCA_028571145.1 of Dionaea muscipula. NCBI lineage: Eukaryota > Viridiplantae > Streptophyta > Magnoliopsida > Caryophyllales > Droseraceae > Dionaea > Dionaea muscipula. Next base: position 11,555 of record JAOWBR010167385.1, read on the forward strand.
TCACTTATCCTGTTTTAACTCTGGGGAAAGACTTATCTTGTGGGATGCTATTATACAAACTATGCATTCCTGTGAGTCGCCCAAATTTGTGAACCTAAAACCAGGAGGGGAGGGAAAGCCAGGGTCTGT
>JAOWBR010167396.1:0-11681 GCA_028571145.1 Dionaea muscipula
CTTCCTTATCCCACCCCGGTGGGATAATGAAGTAACACCCCCCATGGTACTTGGTTATCCCACCATTGGGGGGATAAAGGGATGGTGAGATTTGTAATCCCACCATTTTTTACTCATAATAAACAAGGGATAAGGAGACGGTCGGACTACTTAGTCCTATCCGATCTTCTTATCCACCAAATAAACAGGCCTTAATGGAGTATCAACGTTGGCAATAAGGTACACCATTTTTAAAGTATGCAAAGTATATTATCGGTTTCTTATTTTAAGTATATTACCGTTTCGGTATTTTTAAAACAGAAAGGATAGTATATTATCATAATATTTCAAAATATTTTATATTTTGAAAAAAAAAAAAACATAATATAAAAACAAAAAAAAGAAAAACAAAACCTTGTGAGACTTGCGGGTTTCGCTCGTAGAATCGCCGATTCGCCATCAACCACACAACGCCCACTTCCATACGGTTCGTAACACAAAACAAGCGAAAAAAAAAAACAAAAAACTGAAAGTCAATTGAATTTTCGGAAGGAAGGAAGAATCTGGGGCTGCGACGGGGAAAACCATGACGAATTGCTTGCAATTGGCCATGCCCACTTGGTCGATAGCTTCTTCGTCAGTGAACACCAGCAGGAGGTATTCTGCTTGGACTTCCCGTTCAGTGAAGTGCCGAGGGAGGCGCTTCGGGGGAGCCAAGATTCCGATGCCGCCGCTGAACCCTAATGATCCGTTTATTCGGAAAATCGCCCACGTGGCTGAGAATGATCCTGATACGCTTCTCAATTCGGCGTCCGATCCCGAAACTCCACCGTTTCTCGACTTGTTTGAGAGTCCAAAGCTCATGTCACGCCGCCCACCTCGGGTACATGCTCTCACTGATTATTTGAGTCCGAAGAGCTGATTGATAATGATAATTTGTTGCTGTCGATTTCTTTTCTCAAATTACTAGTTGTTTATGATTACCCTACCTCGTTCATATACATATGCTTGGTTTGCTTCATTCGTTCTTTGTATATTTGATTATGTATAAAGGAAATTAGGAGCCGAAAAAGATGAAGAACTGAAACTATTGGTGGCAGTGGCACAGACGTTTGGTTCGGATTCATTAATGAAAAAGTAAATGAATCTTATTTTCCTAAGTAAATGAGTTTTCCTTTTTTTGGATATGTAAAATGAAAAAAAAAGAATGAAAAGTTAAAACTTTATGCCTATTATACCCTTGTTTGGAAATGTGGAATTTTGGAGGGAATACACTTTTGGTGAATATTTTAGATATTTTAATACTTTTAGGTTTTAATTGATTTTCTTTCCTTTCCTTCCAAATTATACCATTTTTGGAGGTGGTCATTTTTTAGATTAGGAAGAAAAGTTTTCCATCCAATTCCTCCCGCTTTCCATCATTTCTCATGCTTAAAATTAATCCAAACAAAGGAAACCAATTACTTTCCTTCAAATCCTTTCATTTCCTACCATCCAAACAGGGTGTAAATAGAAGCAAATATTGTTATGGTTTAACTGTCGAAGTAAGGGAAGTACTAGAAGTATTGATAAATGCTTCAAAAGTTATTTGGATTGACAAAGGAGTTTGCAAATGCATCGGCAAAAAATGTGTTCTAGCTCTTTTGCCATAACAAGGTAAGAAAAGCTCAAATATTAAAGCGAAGAATTAATTTGTTTTTAGCAGATTATGTTATTGAAGTGACGAGGGCAATGAATTACAGAACATAACTTTACGTTAAAGGTAAGATAGTTTACAAAACCAAAACATAAGAAAGAGAGCTAATATGGTGTATTTCTCATCTTCTCGTCTCAACGGTACACTAGAATGACTACCAGAGGGTCAAACTTCTTCCAAGATTTTTTCTTGTAAAGCCAAAGGATGTTTGTCAAACATATGGGTTTTAGTCGATATGGCAATCAAAAAATGCTGACATATAGATCATTGCTGCTAACTGACCTGCTTCTATTTCAGTGTATCTCTTCCTTCACCGGTTTCTTTAAATTGCTAGTGTTTGTAGTTTGATTGTTCGGATATATTAGCTATGCTCGAACTTCTTTGCTTGTCATGGGGGCAATGCCTTGATTTTGAGGTTTGTAAACTAGTGTGCGGTTACTTTATTTGTTTGGGTTGTATTTGTTGAATTATTCACCAGAAGGCTTCTTCTTTTCCTCTGTGACATGGTGTTGTCGGCCTGACAGTATGTTTATGTGCTTATGTTTATCTCCTTTCTTTGTTTCCTCTCTAATCAGTTGGCTAGACCTAAATCCATAAACAGAATGGATGCTCCTGATTTGGCATCCTTTATGCTTCTGCAGAGAGTAGTATTCATCGGGTTGCCAGTAAGTGCTTTTCTGTGAATCTTCGTGAACACATTTGACTGAATTTATCTTTAAATATCATCTCCGTGTTAAATGTACACTCCTTTTGTATTTATAGATCTATGAATTTTTTCTGAATCAGTTATGTGGTTTTATTCGTTGAGAAGTCCATTCTGGCATCATGTTGTTGAGGCATAGTTTCTCAATTATATAAATTCCAGAGATATAGTCATTGTATAGTTCAAACACGGATAATGGATGCCATTTTCTCGTGATTTAGAATTGCATGTACTTGCTGTCTGTGGTAATTTTACTACCGCTTTTCATTGATAAATATTAGTCCATTGAATATGGAAGAAATCTGCCACTTGTTAAACCATGTCAGTCCCAAATGTTTTTTCACTTAAAAAGTATGAAATCTAATGTTGCAAAGAGGTTCCTTGGAGAAGGGTGGATCTGTGGTGCTATTTTGGTTTCTAGTGCTTCTACAGTTATACTAACGTAAGAGTAGGTGATACACTTGCCATCTATGTTATTTTACATTCATTATGGAAACTATGAATAACTGCGGAGTTGGTGCTGGAGTTGTCAATGAAAGTAAACTATCAACGTTAATTTGTTACTTTTGGAGTTATTGTTTACAAAGCCGTTTAAGGATTGTCGATATCTTCTGTCTTTGTTGTAGCAGTTGTAGTAGCTAGGTGTTCTACCTTCGGTTGTTAATTTAGCATTCTAGTGCCAAGTGCAGGTTCCCATTGTTGCTTGTCGTTTATCAAGGGAATGAAAGTCAATATTCTGCTTATCGGACCAAATATTGGTGATTGGTTTAGAGCATTAGGGATGTTAGTTCTACAATGTGTGTGAAGTAATTAAACCATTTCTTGGATCTGAGCTTTTGGAAGGGTTAGTTCATCGACATATGGTAACAGAGCCAATTTGGCTGAGAGGTTATGGCATCAATTTATGCTACCCTCACTTGTCCAATACATGGTGTGGCTTCTCAAGTTAGGAGGACTTGTGTGTGTATTTGAGTCCATAGGCATTTACGTGAGTGGGTGTATTATGTCTATTGTTCATTTCCTAGGCTTTCTATCAGAAGTTTCATCTTTTGGTATAATTCCTTCCTTGAAAGATGCATACACTTAGTTTGCAAATGAGGACAGCGATTTTCAGATCCATTTTGTGCTCAAGTCTCAGAGCAGCAGTGGAGAATTGAGTGGAGTAGTTCCATTTTATAACGGATGATGCTTTACGCGGTTATTTTTATCTTCCTGCATGTTGGATATATCTATCTTTCAATTTTCAGCCACAGGATAGGACAAGTTATGTGATACCCCAATCCCATATCGGTTGTTGGGGAGAGATTGTGATTTAAAATAAGCCTAATAGGTTCAGCTTGCTTAATTGCAGAATATCATGATGTTTTTGTTTCTCATCATTGCAAATGACATGTAACAATTATTTACTATTTAAAGGCCCGGTGTTGTAAATTGGATGTAGAAGGGTTAATGATCTTGCTTCCCCCTCGTGTTTGAAGTTTATATTAGGAGGAAGCTTTCTTTGGTTGTGACTTGTGCCCAATGTTCTCCCTTAATATCAGATATGCTCGCAGATTGTAATTCTTCATTTGGTCTTGGCATATGATTGCCTTAATTCTATGCAGTCTGGTTTTCCACTATTTAATCCGTGAAAGTGCCATAAGGTTATGTGCAATATGACTGCTAAACTGGTCCAGTTTCAGGCTATCAAAAAGATCTGCATGAAATTTTAAGTCTTGAGTTGAGGGGTAGGTTATTTCCATTGTTTCGCTTCTTCAGATATAGTTCTGGATCAGATTTTTAGGGTATATGACTGTTGACAGTTTTTTTGATTAATGTTCTCGAAATTATTACTGTTGGAAATGTGAGAAATTGTTCTCCTATAAATCCTTTCATGTGCTGTATTTTACCAGCAAGTTTACTTTCCTTGTAAGCGGCTGCATTTGATCATTGCTTCTCATGTAGACTTCTGCCAGTGATGTTCTTCAAGTTCCTTGTGACAAATTAATTTTGAATTTTACAGTTGGTTTCAGCCGTCACTGAACTCGTGAATGCTAGTCTGTTGTATCTGAACTACATGGATCCAAAAGCACCGATACATCTCTATATAAGTTCCAGTGGAACAACTCGAGGCGATGGCGAAACTGTAGGTCACTCTGCAAATTTTATTTGGCCTTTAATTCCTAGCTAGTTCTAGCACATCTCTATCCACCGATTCCTGACAGCTAAACTCGATCATTGTCATTTCATATTAGTTTGAGGTTTAACCTGTCACTGTATTTCAAGTTTAAAATGATTTCCTGTATTACTCTGTATGCTTATAGATCATTTCGATCTAAGGTTAAGTGCATTATAACTTTGGAGATGCTAATTGTGTAGGTTGCAAGGGAATGTGAAGGTTTTGCTACCTATGATTTATTGATGAATCTCGATATGAAGGTAATTTAATTTTCCTGTTCAAGAAGTTGTTCTTAATGTCCTGTTTTATTTGGGGGGGGCGGGGGGAACAGAAGAAGAAGAAGAAGGGTTGTTCCCCCTAAAATAGCTAGTTTGTTTGCTAGGTTGCTTGGTGATCATAGTGCATGATTTGCCTTATAGCTTTGCGCGAATATTTTGTGAAGTTGACATGCTTCTACTTATCTAGCCTCAGCAACAATTAGAACCGGAATCCCAGCTTCTTGTTTTCTAGCAGCTTCCATCTGTCCTTTGTAGTCATACAGTACTAGGGAAATTTAGCCTAAGGTTTTCTCGGTTCCATTTGCTTCTAATTTCTGATGCTATCTGGAACTATGATATTGTGATCAACTTAGTTGACGACCTGTTTTTGTTTGGTACTTGAAAACATACTGTTCAAAATTCTGCCCAGTCTTCTAGAATTCTTTTTTCTCCCCTTGTGAGGGCCTGATAGGCTAGAAGCTTCTTGAATACACTAAGAAGATGATTTATTTATGAGAGGATAGACTAAGACGTCGTTAGTCAATTGGTGATCGACTTTCTTATACTTATCATGCAGTGGCAAGAATGGGCACATGCAGTTTTTTACTCATGGAATTTCTAGTTAATTTGTGAGCCAGATGTTATGATTTCAGGTTTTCTTTGCAATCAGTGGCATTCTCCATTATCTGATTCTGCTTACAAGAATGAAACCGATATCATTGGATTGAATAGTTGACCCAGCCCCTTGTTCTTTGGAAGCTAGCTATGAACAGTACAATATAACCTTTTTTTTTGTCATACTTTATACATCAGAAGCTAGGTTACTACTGGAGTTGAGTCCCGTAGGGCTAGAACTTAGGACCTCACCGTATGCGACGATGGTAACAATCCACCTGGCCTAGCCAAAGATTGTTAGTACAGTATAACTTAGCATTAAAATTTACGAGCTTCTGGGTTCAAAGTCACTCAAGGCCCATTTGGTTTTTGGTGCCATATTTCTTATGTATTATTACAAGCTCAGTTGAAAAGCCTACCTACTTCTCATTTCAGCCTCCTTTATCTCCAGTGAAAGCAGCAGCTGCCTTGTGCCTCTTTCTCTCTACTTCCTCTCTTCTTTGACAACATTTGGATATATGTGTCCTCTATTCCCTTTCCTTATTTCTTCCTCTCTTTGCGGCCATCTTTTTCTATTTCTGCATCATCAGTTTCTTTCCTCCTTTCCTTCTCTAAGACTAATAATCTTTTGTTTTTATGAAAAAAGGGCCTTGAAGTTCCTTCGTCTCTGCATGCCTGAGTTTGATTTTGTCCAATATTTCCGTTCCATTGTGAGGAAATTTTTTTTTGGTGATGTATATAGTAAGTTGGTAGCCTATAAAAGAACTGCAGATTGAAAGGAAAAAAGAATAGGATATGTGTAGCAGACACATAAAGAGTAGCTCAAGGTCACTAAGAAGCATTCCCCTTTCACTGCATAGGGTGGAATTATACTTTTCTTTTTTGGCTTTTTAGGTGTATGAAACAGTTTCTAGTGCTTTATTATTGGTTCTGATTCCATTATTTAGACATTTCCTCCTTTTGTTTCTGTTCATGTTATTCACGATTTGTCAATTCATGTTGGATTGTGTCACCACCGCACCGTGATTTTTATTCACTGGAAAAAGAAAAAAAAAGAAAAAGAAAAACAGGTCATCATTCTATAATGTAGTTCGTTGTATTTGTCCAGATATACACAGTAAATGTTGCATTGGCTGTTGGTCTGGCTTGTCTACTTCTTGCCTCGGGAACCAAGGGAAAACGGTATATGTTTCCAAGTGCCCAAGGTCTGCTCACATTTCTGTTTTTTTATTATTATTATTATTATTATTATTATTATTATTATTATTATTATTATTGCAGTTTCTCCTAAGATATATCATGTTGAATGATTTTATTTGCAATATCCAGCAATGATTCAACAACCTCGACTTCCGCCAACTGGGCTAGTGCAGGCTAGCGATCTTTTTATCCATACAAAGGAGGTTGCTGACCTTTCTTTCATGCCATCTCATCAAATTGATTAGCTTTCGTTTCTTCTAATTCTTTTCAGTTCTCCTTTTTTTTTTTCCCACTTGTCCCCGGTCTTTTCAAATTGAGTGGCATCAACAAAGATCTGAATGCAAGCTCTTTCTTTCCTACTGGTTTACATTTGCGCGCAGTCCATATTGTAGCGAGCTCTTCATGACGATCTTTTTCACGCAGGCAGTAGTTTACAGGACCCATCTTGAAGAACTCTTGGCTTTGCATACTGGAAATGTAAGTAGCATGAATGATCTCTTCTTTACCAACACCAACTGAGTTCAGGTTCAGGGATTGACCGCAAGCAAATCTTTTCACTTTTGATCAGCCAGTGGAAACTGTTGCGAAAAAGATGAAAAGATCATTTTACATGAATGCCTACAGAGCACAGAAGTTTGGTATCATTGACCATGTGAGTAGTCTCTGCAACTATTGTTTCCAGGACAAAAATTCATGTGTGTGTGTGTGCGCGCGCACACATTTCCTGTTCAACGTCTTGTGCTTACATTATTGACATTTGGGAGCAGATCTATTGGGTTGGGAATAAGGGAGCAAAGGAGTCGTATCTTCGGCGCTGGGAGGAACATGATGAGTGAACTCAGAGTAGGTTCCTGCCAGTAGCGACCCATTTCTGTGAGCATCTTATTTCCTTTTTTTTTTTTTATCACTGGATGAATATAAATTTTGACTGCTGATGTGAGGCAAATTCTTTGGGAGTTTTAAATCTATTCTAGTGAACCTTCGTGTTCACCATTTTAATACAAGCACTTTACTTTTTCTCGCATTTACTGTCTTTTCTTTACGTTTTCAATTCTCAAACCTGTTGTAACGTATTCCTTCATAAGGTTTATTCCGCGGAAGTCGTTCAGCGATCTTAAGGATCGATCTTGTCTCACTGTTGTCCATAGTACTTGGGTGGTTGTTGAGTGACACTTGTCGCGGGGGATTACACTTGAGAATTTGCACTTTAAGTTACTGCAATTTACATTTCGAGCCGTTATATTTTCTCATTGTCACTTTAATTAAATCACTTCGCTGTTTCTAAGAGTTGTGGAATTGATGAACATTGTTACGGATAATTCCTTGAGGATCGATATTTTTATTACTACCAACGTAGCAGTACATTTGCTGTATACCGCAATTCGTCGGTCGAGTTTTTATCAACTAGGAATGATTTTGGTGACATACAATTTCTTGAATAGATAAAGATCAATTAGAATAGTTACTCGTGCCAAAGATATTAGTGAGCAATTGATATATTCTTGCCACTTGCCAGATCCCAAAAAGAGAGAAAAATGACCGTATACCCTTTCCCTCCCCCCTTGTCATGACCCATAATCATGTAGAGGTCTCTCAGTTGAATCTTTCTAGTTTCTGCCTTCATCTTTTAGGATAAATAAACGCTAGAATAAGTTGATCCCATGTATGCCTTTTACATACTGGTACAATCGGCTCGAATTGCTGAAATTCCTCATATACAGAAAATTAAATCAACCTAATGTGGCATTTCAATTCATGCAGGGAACGCGCTACTCGTTGCAGAGAGAGATCAGTATGTAGCGTAAACGAGGATGCGGAGTACAATTGAAGATTGAGGAGCCCCAAGTGGATGATAACTTTGTGCTGTGAAGTGAATGAAGGCTTTGAATGATCGGTCAGTTTACAAATGTCTGCCGTTGTTGAATCCTCTGTTGTATGCTATCAACTAAGTCTATAAGTTCACCTAGCAGTATTGGCCCAGCTGATCTAAATAGTCTGCATCAAGCTGATTGTTTCATGCATCAGCTCTCGCTTTGTAATCCTGTTTGCAAAAAAAAAAAAAAAAAAAAAAAACTTATTAAAACTGCTGGTTAGCCCTAATTACGGTTTCACAACCGTCGGTTTTGGTTTCAAAACTATCGGTTTTAGGCTGGATTTTACACCATCGGTTCCGGTTTCATGTTTGGATGGTTCCGGTTCGGTTTACGGTTCTGGTTTCGAACGGTTCTGGACGGTTTTTGACGATTTTATTTTTGTAAATTAAATAAAACGTATATAAAAAAAATGAATCACAATTTTATTATCAATTTTAAAAATAACATAAAGAAATTTAAAATTTTACACGTTAAAGGAGAAAAAATTAATATAACAAAGTATGACGATTTTGAATTATATATACAAATCCTCTCTAATATATTTTTTGCTTCATTGAGAGGTTAACATCTCACATCTGGTAGAGTGAGTACAAATATTTCTATAAATGTTAATAAATCTATCAAATTAATAAAAAATATTATTATCATACAATTTTATTTTTATTTTTATTACTTTATTATTATAAGTTTTGATTTATTTTTTTATTTTTTACTATATAATTTATCATCTACAATACAAATTAGTAAAAGTACTCATCGTGCCGAAAGCACGGGCAACCGCTAGTATATATATAAACCGTAGATTAGCCGGTCCTTTGCATCCTCGGAGCTGCTCCGAATCATATATATATAAAGATCATACATACATACATATATATATATACGGAACGGTTATAGGAACGCTAAGAAAAACGCCATAAAAAACGCCGATACCTGTTCTGGAGTGTTTAGAGACGATCCGAAACGGTGGATGTGTAGAAAATGAGATTCTAAGACATTTTACGTTTCACGTCCGAAGAAAAATAATGATGGGAAGGGCTCCATTCGGACGTTTTTCGGAGAAATTTGGGCCGATTTCAATATATGCCACACAACTTTTTCGAGAATGATTTAGGCCGATCCGAACCGTTGGATATGTTCAAAACGTCATAAAAACGCATTGCATTAACCCCTCGGGTTACGGTAGGGTTGATTCTGCCCAAATATACTCGGGTTTATATAGGGTTTTTAGTTTTTCGGGTTTTCTTTTAGTTGGGGTTGATGCATTAACATCTCGGGTTACGGTAGGGTTTCTTGTACCCCTATAAAACATATATTTTGAACACATCCAACGGTTTGGATCGGCTCAAATCTTTTCGAATATGGTACTTCCTTTATAGTGCCAAAATCGGCCAAAATCGTACTTTCCGACGTCCAGATGGAGCCCTTCCCGATATTTTTTTTCAATGATTTTTCACAGACAACCTTAAAAACATATTTTAAACACATCTACCATTTCGGATTAGTCCAAATATTTTTAAAAGCAGCGGCGTTTTTTGTGGCGGTAAGAAATGGCGTTCCTATAACCGTCCCGTATATATATATATATATATATAGGGGCAAATTCTATGGCCAACAATAATGACAACAATAGAGACAAATGCTGACAGCCGTAGGATCTCAAAATAGACGATGAAGATCTGATGCAAGGAGGCACTGACATGTTTTTTGTCAGATTTTGCCGGATAGCTCAATTTTTTTACCTATTCAGCATTATCATTTTTTACCTATCCGGTAGAATCATTTTGACCTATCCGGTATAATTATTTTTTTACCTATCCGGTAGAATAATTTTTTACTTATCCAGAAGAATTATTTTTATCTATCCAGAAGAATCATTTTGACCTATCCGATAGAATCATTTTAGGCAGAATCATTTTGACCTATCAGGTAGAATTATTTTGACCTATCTGGTAGAATAGGTCATTTTTTTACCTATCCAGCAGAATAGGTCATCTTCTTCTTCTTCCTTCTTCCACCATGGTTGCAGCCGCCGCCGCCATCGAGCCTCCACCACCACCACCACCACCATCAGCTGCCTCCACCATCGCCTGCCTCCACCACTATCGTCTGCCGCCACCATCACCTACCGCTAGCCACCATCGCCTGTCGCCACTATCATAGACCATCATCGACAACTGAATCTGGATGACCACCACCTCAATCATCTTCCTCATCATTGACCATCGACATCGCCATCATCGACAGCTATCGTCCATTGAAGTCACCACCCATCTACGCCGAACACCAACCAGATTTGTGCATGACTCCGACGATGGTGGTGGTTTGCAATAGTAGCCATGGGGGCTTGCGACTCATCATCCATCATCTTCATCCACCATCGTAGGCAACGGTGGACGGCCTGATAGCAGAAGGTAATGGTGGACGGCGGTAGCTTGGGCGGGCGACTATGGTGGGTGACGATGGTGGACGACGGCAACGGCGACAGCTCGAGCAGGCAGCAGGTGGCCTCCGATGGAGGGTTTTTAGATCTAGGGCTTTTTATGTGGATCTAATCTTGGTCAATGATCATGTGGATGATCGGACGACCGTGGTTCGTTGTTTCTATTGTTGTCACCATTTTTGGTCATATATCCTCTCCCATATATATATACTAGGGTAACCCGTGCACCGTACGGAAAAAAAATAAAAAATTAAAAATATCAACCATAAAACATTTTAAAAACAAAAAATAAAAAATAATAGAAAATAACTCTTCATCTTCCCTCCTCTTTCTCCTCTTTAATTCTCTCTTTTCCTCATATATCTTTCTCTCTCTTATTTAATTCTTATTTTCTCTCTCTCTTTATCAATACACATGTCCATGTATCATTGGTTTAAAAAATATGTGAGTCACAACTTATATCATTAATTATTTGTCTACAATGTTTGTCTACAATTCAAAAAAGTGCTCCTTTATTATATACTAGCGGTTATCCATGCCTTCGGCACGATAAGCACTCCACTCTCGCAAAATAAAAATCATTGAAAAAATACATGTTAGCAATTCTTTCAAAAAAATCAACGAAAAAATAAAATTATAAATCATAAAATAATATTAAAAAATTATTGTATTAATATTTGTCTTATTTGGATTACCTCAACATTTTAAAAAATTTGACTATAATATTATATAATTTTTATTAAATAAATTATTAAA
>JAOWBR010167407.1:0-20776 GCA_028571145.1 Dionaea muscipula
GATTGGTTCCTCGAACCATCTGTTGTGACTCGAGAAAACCAAGCAACGTCGAGGTTGCAATCGCTATGAAGATAGCTGTAATGGGACCAGGGCTGATCACCCGGGCTGATCGCCCGGGCTGATCATGCCCAAGTGATAAGCGAAGAAAATGGCAGGCTGGGATAGGGAGCCGGGCTGATCACCCGGGCTGTGCAGCCGGGCTGATCAACCGGGCTATGCACCCCACCTACCTCTATAAATACCGGGCAGCCTCCTCACCTACCCCTTCATTCTCCGAGCAGAGGGCAACTCACGTCAGTCCGATCTGTGCATCCGAGCTATACCGCCGAGCTGACACACCGACCGACATCGCCGAGCAGGTCATCCTAGCCAGAACCGATTACCTCTTTTATTACCTCTTTTCTTTTTCTTTTTTATTTTTTAAGATTATATTTTGGATTATTTTTATTTCTTTTGGCTCTCTTTTTATATTTTTTACATTTATATTTTTTTCTATTCATTTTTATGTAAATATTTTTTTGTTATTGTTAAGTAAGTTATAAATGGTTTTAAATTTTTTATGTTAACTTATGAAATTCATAATATATGAAATTTGATAATTGTAGATACTATTAACAATGTCAAAAAAAAATTGTGAATAGTTTAACGTAGAAAATGTTTTTAAGATTATCTTGGATAGTGTAGTCTAAAAAATAGAAAAAAGGCTTAAAAATAAAATAACAATTGTTACATCTAAAAAATCTCAGGTGCGGTTTACACCTAAAATCTCCTAAAGGTAGACATCCAAATTCTGATACCGATCGGTTGTAGGTGACTTCGACCGACGGAGGTTCCGGCTGGCTCGGGAGAGAAGTGTATGGTAATCTGAAGGTGACTTCGAATCATCCAAATGCGCCGTCTTCCCATTGTTGGTGACCTGAGATGGGTGAACAAATAACGTTAGAAGGTACTCCGAGATGTGATTCCAGACCGAGTGGCCGAATGGACCGGAAGTACCCAAAATGTCCAGAAGCTCCTACGTGGAAGAGAACCGGATGAAACATGCAAGGAATGCGAGGGATGAGTCGGGCCTAGTGGCCGAGTTGGGCCGGATGGCCGAGGCAGGCCGGTGGGCGAGGCGAGCCGGGTGGAGGGCTCCTGCGTCGGACGAGGGCTGAATGACGGATGTCGTGCTCAGGTCGAGATACTCTACTCGGGTCAGGTGTTCTACCCGGATCGGTCCGAGTAGAGGTGCTGCTCAGTGAAGAAGAGAGGAAACGGAGATGAAGAATGAGAAGAGGAAGGAGCTTATTTATAGGCAAGGGAGCATGTCTTACTGGATTAAGAGGGAAGCCTTGCTGGGCTTGGGAGAGACTGGAGAGTTTTTGGGAGAGATGAGGGATGATGGTCTATTTATAGGCAAGGGCTCCAGAACTTCGGGAGGTTCGTATGAATAATACAGAGTTCCGATTGGCGAACAGTCAGCGACTATGTACTCCAGGCGAGGTATGGAATTATCCAAGATGAGTTTAGTCAGGTTTGACCAGAATCAACTGGGTTGACCTGGATTTGACCGGGGCTCGGGACTAGTTGGAAGGTCTCATCTCGAATCCTTTATCCACGTGTTATGAGAGAAAATCCAGATATAACAATAATATAATATATAGTGTGTCCAATATGTTGAATAATCTAGCCAGAAAGATATTGAAATTAAATAATAATGTTTAACAATGATATTTTAAATAGTTTAACCTAAAAAATAAATAAAGATATTAAACTAAAATAACAATGCATTGTGCGACTAATAAGAAAATTTAATTTTTTTTAGAAAATTATAAAAAATGATAAAAATACGTCAAAAAATAATACAAAGTATAATAAAAATATAATTATGTTTAAATTATTTAATAATTTTTTTTGAATAATTTAAAGAAAAGGGAAAAAAATAAATAGGCATAATAATTGAATAGTAAATTAAGTTGAACGGTAAAAAATTAAAAATAGTATTTTTATGATTTAAGTTAAAGAGAACAATAATAAAGTAATTTTCTTTCCATCTCAGTAGTCGGTACAGAGTGGTGTGGTTGGTATATTCTGCCGCAGGTATTGGTACATTCTCTTCCTTTTCAGCAGGTGTATTAATTATTATTATTATTATTATTATGGTGAGAGCAATCTCACAGCCAAAAAGAGTAAGAAGAGGAGGGAATAGAAAAAAACAGAGCAAATACAGTGAGGATGAGAAAGAGGGCAGCTGAAAAATCTGCAAATTTCTCCATTGATTGATCATGGGTTGATTGATTGGGCATGGTGAGGAACTGGGCATCTCTAAATTCCCTCTTTTTTCAAGCAATCTTTCTTTAGTTTCTCGCGGAAGTGGGAGAAGCAACAGAACCCCTTGAATTCATTAGTATATTTGGTACTTGAACTTTTACCTTCCGATGTTCTTTGATTTTTCTTTCGTTCCCTCTTTAAGTTTCATTTGCGTTTGGTACCAAAGTTGTCATCTGGAATTGCCCCTTTGGTCGTTTAAATCTAGTTTGCTGTTGTTTCATTAATTTCTTCTTTGAATTTTGGTCATGGATCGTTGTAAAGTTTGGTTTTGTCTTGAGGGCTTGAATTTGTGATTTATGAAGGCCAGGTTCTGCTTATCCTCGCACGTTGAAGTCAAAGTTCTGTATCATAACAATGCTTCCAAGTCGAAACTTTGAATGTTCTACTATCTATGCAGCTTGCCAATGTTAGTCTACCAAAAGATCGACCTGATGGTAGAAGACCCATGAATAATATTTATTCTAACATGCCGTTCACGCGAATGCCTCTTTTGGGCTTGAAGCGTGGACTGTGCACTTACCCTGCTAAATAATTGGGCGTCGCGCTCGCAGGATTCGAACTCGTGACATTTCCATGCTAGGAAACCAACTTTACTGAAAGATCGACCTGATGATAGAAGGTCCATGAATAATATTTATTCTAACAGCCAATTGCCATACAATTTGGCTGTACTGGGTTGTATCCACTTTGTTATAGCTGTTGAAGTAAATGGGTTCTGATCATGGAGTGATATGGGAGCTCATATTTTAGTCGTGGCCTTTCTCCTTTTGGATTAGATTTTGAACCTTATATGAATCATCGATTGAAAATGTGTGCATTAGTTTCATATTGTCCTGGAACATATTAGGTATTTATATTTATATCTAATAGCTCACACAAATTGGAAAACGCGGACATACAGGTTGACAAATTTGCCATTTAGAGTCATCGAAATCAAGATAAATCTATGGTTTTTAGCATAGATGTTAGATCATGGAAAAAAGAAGGGAATACTTAACATGAAATTTCACTAACTTTCGTCAGTTATGCTTGGATTGCTTGACCCCCAAATAAAAGCAAACCAAAATTTTGATTTGTTGAAACTTTGTTGCTACTTGTGGTGATAGAATTCTTAGGGTCAATGTCATATGAAGTAGTTGCAGTATATAACCCCTTTTAACATACCATAGTTTTCTCACTGCTTCACTCTTTCAACTGATGGTTGTACTTTTACAGGTGACATGGAGGTGCTGATCAGGTTATTATGGATGTTTAGGTGCTTGGCAATGGATGAGGGTGTTTAATACTTGATCTTCGGTTTTGGGGCTCATGGCTATGTGTCAATAATAGTAGCATCTCTTGTTGTATTTGATGAACTCTCTATGCTTTTCCAAGCAAAGCTCCTTTGGCAATAGACTCTTAACATTGAATTGAACATCTTTGATGGAGTGCTCAATATTTGATAACTTCAACTCCCTCGGGCAAATCTCCTTTGGCAGCTCAAACTTTGTTAAAAAAGAGACCTCTTTTGGACCCTACAACTTCAGATTCAGGTTTTCAGGTCTGCTCAAGGGCAAATCTCCTTTGGAAAAATCCCAGTTGGATGGATAGCTCTTCTTGTCCGCTAATATTTGAGGAGAGCTGACCATCTGTGTTTTGACAATATTTAATCTCTTCACTCTCTTCCATAAGGGCAAATCTCCTTTGGCATCCGATAACCTTTTCTAGGCAACCACTACGTGCACACAGACAATACTCGTCTGCATCCATTAGTTTGTTTTGTTTGCATCTCAATCCATTTGTTGGGCAAATCTCCTTTGGCATCAGGAGTCTTCAATAGAGTCCTGTTTATTTTGGGGGGCAAATCTCCTTTGGCATCATTGTCTCCGGTTATAGGGTCTATCGTTATCTCCATCTCAGTAAAGGGATCCAGTTGGCAAAGGTTATACTGATTTCTGTGACTGGTTCGTGGTCGAAGTATTATTGCAATCATAGATCCCTCTTACACAGAGTATCTGCAACAACAAAAAAATTTGGATCCACGACTGGAAACTTGAATTGTTTAAGCTCAGACATTAACGACCTTTTTTTGAAGCAGCTTAAGAGCCAAAATCAGAACGTAAGTTTCTCTGACTTCTTGCTCTATTTTTTTCTTTTTTAATATGCCAATTGCGTGTTATGGGAAGTGCATTCTGTTACAGAATTCATAAGAGTTTCAAATGTAAGAAATCAGTTTTGGTCACATGGTTTCCCTTGTTAAACTTCAAATGATACGTATGGTTTTGTTATTTATAACTGTGGATATTTTTTGGGATAGTTTTTCCTGGTCTTTGGGCCTGGTACTGTTAAGGGAAGCTTTTGAATTCACTAATCAAAGTTTTCATTCCATCTTTGAGGTGAATGTGATATCTGTTAAGCAACCAACTCTACCAAAAGGTGCCCCCTCATACAAATACCTCTTTTGGGTTTGAAGCGTGGACTGCACACTGACTCACCTCATACCAAATGCTAAACAAATGGGGGTCGTGCTCGCAAGATTCGAACTCGTGATCTTTGGTCACGTCTGCTTTGATACCATGTTAAAGAATTAACTCTACCAAAAGGTCAACCTTGTGATAGAAGATCCATGAATTATATTTATCTTAACAATATCATCGATTCACTCTCTTTTACTCTCTCTTGTGGACTACTATTTCAGTTCTTTTTTCTTGTTCTAACAATCTTGTTATTTGCATTCACTTACAGTACCAGCTATCTAAAAAGACATGCTCGGCAGTTCTGATTTTATGAGTTTGAGTGAGGCTAGCAGTGATGGTGAAGACGAGATATCCACATATGGTGGGCATGCTGAGAGTATTTTGTCTAGCCTCAATGACAGTATAGGGAGGATTGATGATCTCCTTACATTTGATAGAAGATTTATGCCCGGGGATGTTGTATCATTAGCAATGGATCCCTCTGGGCAGATGGGCAAGATACTGAACGTCGATGTCCTCGTTGACCTGGAAAATGTTCTTGGGAAAACCATTAAAGATGTAAATACCAAAAACATTCAGCGGGTGCGTTCTATTTCAGTGGGTGATCAAGTGATTTGTGGCCCATGGCTTGGAAGGGTGAATAAGGTGGTCGACTCCATTAGCATTGTGTTTGATGATGGGTCAAGGTGTGAGCTGACAGAAACAGGTCAAGGCAAGCTGCTACCAGTTTCCGCCAATATTCTTGACGATGATTCACTCTACCCATATTATCCTGGACAAAGAGTCAAGGTTTGTGTCTCATCTGTCTCCATGTCGTCTGGTTGGTTATGTGGTATGTCGAAAAGGAATCACCAAGAAGGGACCATTTACTCTATTGAAGTTGGATCCGTATACGTTGATTGGATCGCTTGTGCCATGGTTGGCCTTAGTCAAACTATTCCCCCTCCACCAATTCTCCAACATCCCAAAAACTTGACTTTGTTGTCATGCTTTTCACATGCGAATTGGCAGCTTGGTGATTGCTGTATATTGCAATCTGAATCTGTCAATGAACGTAAGATACCTGAACGAGGAGGGGTGAAGGGAACGGATTTTAATTCCAATTTGGAAGAGATGTTCGTCATAGTGAAGAGAAGGACCAAAGTTGATGTCATGTGGCAAGATGATTCCCGCTCGTTTGGATTAGATTCTCACTCTCTCCTTCCCACAGGCATAGTGAATGCTCATGACTTTTTCCCACAACAATTTGTCCTGGAAAAAAATAAGTTTGAGGATATGAAAGTGTCCGCAAGCCAACGTTGGGGGTTGGTGCAATCTCTAGATGCAAATGAGCGAACCGCGAAGGTGAGATGGATGCTTCTTGACGAGAATACCACCGATTCAGATGAATGGATGGAGGAAACTGTTAGTGCTTATGAACTGATTGAGCACCCTGACTTCTCCTATAGCCTTGGTGACATTGTGTTCAGCTTGAAGGATAGTCATTCTGTCAATCAAGCTGATGTTTTGGGCACGGGTGATGTAGCTGCAATGAGATGTTTCCTATCCTGTATTGGTCATGTTATTGGCTTTGAAGATGGAAATATAAAGGTCCAATGGGCTAGTGGAATGACAAGTAAGGTATGAAATATCGTCGCTCTATTGGACAACAACAACACAACCACTTTCCACTATATGGGGTCGGCCACACGTGTCCGTAGGATACATGTACACAAAATCCGATAATGATAATGCGCTGACTATTAGTTGGATACCTAACACGCACTGCTCTAACCTAATCAGAGGATTAGGGGATGTTTGATTTGTCTGTTTTTTGTTTTGAGTTTTGAGTTTTCAGTAAAAACAGAAAACAGAAAACTGTTTAGTTTATGATTTATAATTTATCAAGCTTTGAGCGTTTTTCGTGTTTTGGGTGTTTTGAGAATTTCTGTCAAAAAAAAAACAAAAATTTTTTTTTTTTTTTCTTTTTCTGCATTTTGAAGATTTTGAACTAAAAACAGTATTCTATTTTAAGAAAACAGAAAACAGAAAATTCAAATCAGACGCGCTTTGTGTTTTCTGTAAAACGGAAAACACAAAAAACAGAAAACAGTGCAAACCAAACGCACCCTAGGTTCTATGCATGGATAGATTTGCGACTTATGTCCTTGCAATGTAGGTTGGACCATACAAAATATTCCGTGTGGAAAGAGATGATGGCTCGGTTGCGACTCATGGTCCTCATCATGAAGGGAACATATCTTGGTTGGATACCGAGATGATCAGTGACGAAAAGGAATCTTGGCACTTGAAAGCAAAGGTAAATCTCTAAAAATTTATTTGGTGGTTTGATGTTGTTACTCTTTGGTCTGCCTTGCCTACAGAGTAAAAGTTAAATGTTGATGGCGCTATGCTTAGGATGTGTTGGTTACAGACATGGATGGTGGAAATCGTCGTGGTTACAATGAAAAATCCAACTTCTTTGGCCTTCCTCGAGCTGCTATAGGGTTCTTCAATGGCATTGCAGCAAGTTTCTTTGGCTCCCACCGCTTTCCACAACAAATCTTAGAAGCCCCGGCAGCGGATGAAGGCAAAGATGGAAGTCTTAAAGATCAGGAAGTTGTTGAATCTTGTGATATTTCCAAAGACCTACAGGGTTCAGAGGATGAAGTAATGAAAAAGCCAGAAAGCAGTGTCATTCTGTCATCATACACAAAGATTTCAGAGCACTTTAAGCAGTTTGATATTGTTAGTGATTGCACGGATCATCACTTTGCCAATGGTGCTGGTGGCCGTTTTCCATTATCTCAGGCAAGGGGATTCATACGTCGAATTCTTTCTCAGTTTGTGTAGCTTAACTGATCTTCTAATTAACAGTGTGTTCTCATGCATTTTGGATTATAGATTAAAAAGAGTTGGTCGAAGAAGGTCCAACAAGAATGGAACATTTTAGAACAAAACCTTCCTGGTAAGCATCTATACAGAGGCCTTTATTACTATGTTTCTATACATTCACGCACATTGTTACCCACTGACATCTAGTAAGAAGACTGCTAGATTAGGGCAGTGCGTGTTAAGTAGCTGAAGCTGACAGCCAACGCATTATTATCATTAGATCGTCTGTGCATACACTATACGGATACGTGTGACCGACCCCACCTAATGGGAAATGATCGTGTTGTTGTTGTTGTTGTATGAGCTACTGCTTTGCTTTGCATGCGGTCACTTTAACTGGATCTTGTTGTTGCATGACTTCTTTGTTTGGGACGGATCTAGAAATGATATACGTTCGTATCTATGATGAGAGGATGGATCTGCTCCGAGCAGCTATTGTTGGAGCAGTTGGAACTCCTTATCACAATGGACTTTTCTTCTTCGACATATTTCTACCTCCCGGATACCCTAATGAGCCACCTGTGAGTATAAACATACATAGGAAATAAAATGGTACACTACTTGATCATATAATGACACTTGAAATCTTCTTTTTTTTCTCCTCGATCGATCTTGTTGCATGCAGTTGGTGCATTACCGTTCTGGCGGTTTACGCCTGAATCCAAACTTGTATGAATCTGGAAGGGTGTGTCTAAGCCTGCTGAATACTTGGACGGGAACGGGCTCCGAAGTATGGAATCCGGGGAGCTCCACCATCCTTCAGGTTCTCATCTCGCTCCAAGCTCTCGTGCTAAACGATAAGCCTTATTTCAACGAGGCGGGGTATGATGGACAACTGGGACGAGCAGAAGGAGAGAAAAACTCCATCAGCTACAATGAAAATGCATTCCTTGTCAATTGCAAATCTATCATCTACTTACTCAGGAACCCACCCAAGGTACATACGGTCGCTGTTTGGTTTGTCGGTTTTTAGTTTTCAGTAAAAATAGAAAACAGAAAACGTGTTTGGTTTATAATTTATAATCTGTAATTTACAATTTATAATTTATCAGGCTTTCAACTTTTTCTATATTTTGGGTGTTGTGAGAATTTCTACTAAAAACACAAAAAATAGAAAATTCAAACAGAAAACAAAAAACAAAAAACAGTTCAAACCAAACACTGTCTAACATTTTCAAACTGGTTGATCAGCATTTCGAAGGACTTGTTGAAGAACACTTCAAGAGGCGAGGCGAGCAAATTCTATCGGCTTGTAAGGCATATATGGAAGAAGATGCTCCCATCGGTTCAGGTTCTGCTGTAGCCAATGGAGCTAGAATTGAGCCTGCAGTAAGGATCAGAAACAACTCCACGGGCTTCAAGATTATGCTGGCAAAGCTGTTTCCCAAGCTGGTGGAAGCATTTTCTGATCAAGGGTTCAACTGTGGGCAGTTTTCGGATCATGTAACATAAAAACATATGTTCTCTTGGTAGCCAGCCATCGAACAGCAGAAAAAGATGGTGAAGAAAGAAATAAAACTATAAAATGAAATGGTGTCCTTGGAAGATGAAAGCTGATCTGGTCTGGTCCTCCCTTTGCCACCTTGTAGTGTGCTGTGTGCTATGGCTATATATGCTGTAAATATTAACGTTTAATACTCGTCCCATTAATATGGGTATATATATATTAACGTTTGTTTAATACTCGTTCCGTATTTTACTAAGTCTGTAATTATTTAAAGTTAAACTATCATCAAAAGAGTCCGAAATAAAAAAAAAAAAAAAAACTCCTATGGATTTGATACCTTCGACTGTAGGGGATTTCCAGTTCGAAGATGCTCGAGCGGTTATATAATAGGTCGAATTTGAACTTATTTTTTAATTCGTTTACGTAACGAGTATAGTTTAAATAGTAGCATGAATAAATAACTCAAGAGATTTAACATAGATTTAATTATAATGTCTGATATTATTTTTTTCATAATAAAAGGTATATATTTTAAATTAAAACTTGACTCGACTCATTAATTTAGCGAGTCGAGTCGAGTAAAGTTTGAATAGCTTAATTTGTTTGCGGGTGGACTCGGATTTGAGCATATAAAAATTAAAAACCCAACTACTTCGTAAATGCCAATTCTACCCCCAAAAAAAAAGGAAATACCTGAACTACCAGAAACCCAACTATTTCCCAATCGAGAAGAGGGTATAAATTTGGGCCCTCGACATCTTCCCCTCTAGTTTTGACCACCAACGGCCATGGGCTCTCGTCCATTGTTCTCCCATCGCCAAGCTCCTTCAATGGCACCAACCACCACCTTTCTCTTCCTCACCATCGCCATCCTCTTCTCCACCTCCCCCTCTTCTACCTTCTCCTTCCTTCCCCCTCCTCCATCTTACTCCTACCACTGCAACGACCTAGTCCCCGAGTCAACTCAGTCCGATCCCTTTCCCGCCCCACCTCAATTCCTTCAGTTAACCAACGCCTACGTGCAAAACGCTGATCAAATCCTCCCTCCCGATCGGCGATTCTCCGCCGATTTCTCCCCCTACAAGATCTCCCAAACCCTAACCCCAGGTATCCTCAAGATCAATGCAAATCTGAGGATTAACGCGAGGGCTCCCATCCCCTCGTATCCCTCAAATTTGGGAAATCGGAGATTTAGGGTCTATGGGGGAACCAAGTATCCTTCTCTTTCGTCTATGCATTGTTGGCTTTCTGGGTTTTGGTCTTCTTCTTCTGGGCAGCTCTGTATGGTTGGATCTGTATTGAGGAATCCGGGGTCTGGTTATTCTGATTCGCGTCGTCCCGGTGTTGTTCTTAAGATGAAATATCCGATGAATTCAACGATTTCTAGTATTTTGGTTACTGGGTCGTTGGAAAGTATGGATCCTGAGGGGAGTAGTGGTCATTTTAGGTCTATCCATGTGATGGGTTTTGCGATGATGAATTATGAGTATGGAGCTGTCAAGAGTGAGATTGAGAATGGGTGGTGTGCGAAGGTGAGTGATGGTTCTCTTAGTTTGCCTCCGGATACTAGCTGTTTGGAAGTCATTAGAATGTCTGATGCGTTTGAATTGGAGTATGGACGAAGCTCATGTGATCATGGAAACAACAATTGCAGTCAGAGGATTAATGGGCTTCTTCTAGGTAGATTTATGTCGATGAATATGATCGACTGTCCTGAAAGGCAAACAATGCGGGTTATCTTTCGTTTCTCAAATACGTCCCGAGTGTATAACGGTTATCTTCAACCTTTTGATCCTAGCAGGGTGCTTGTAGCCGAGGGAGCTTGGAATGCTGACAAGAGCGGTATTTGCTTCGTGGGATGCAGAATTTCGGGTTTTCTGGATTCTACTGTGAATGCTTCCATCCGTGATTGCTCTTATAGGCTCAGTTTTGTGTTTCCCTCGGTCTTCTCCATTAGGTCGAGGAGTGTCATTGCTGGGCAGATTTGGAGCAACAAGAGTGTGACTGAAACAGGATCCTTTGACAGGATTGGCATCAGATCTTCAGGGTTTAGGCAGATGGCACTTCGGAGTATAAGATACGAGTATACCGAGACTGAAAGGGCAGCTAAATACTGTACAAGAAAGGCGGTGAATGATGGTAAAGTCTATCATCCTGATCATCGTTATACTCGGGACATGAAATTTGATGTGCAAGTGAAGAATAACAAAGGGCAAGAAGCATTTGGCCATGCTTCCCCTCTATTTGTAGATGGCCAGCTTTGGCAGGATAGAAATAGATTAGGCTTTCCTATGAATACAAATCAAACCCAGATGCAATTGCTGAATGTCAGCTACCAGATAAGTTTCAACCCTAGAGCTGAATTTCAGCTTGGTAGCCAAAGTTTCTCCTCAATGGAGGAGATCAGTATATCCACTGATGGAATATTGGACATTGGAACTGGACTTGTTTGCATGGTTGGCTGTAGGAGAAGAAGAGTCAATATTAGAAGTGAACCATTAGACGACTGTCAAGTCTTTATCAGTATTCAGTTTCCATCTCCCAACTCCTCAAATAAGGCCCGGGGAGAGTTGATAATAAAGGGTACAATCAACAGCAAACGTGAGAAAACAGACCCTCTCTACTTTGAGCAACTGGAGTTGTCCTCCTCTGCGGCTTCTTTGCTTTCTAAGCGCGAAGCTGTTGCATCCATCTGGAGAATGGATTTGGAGATCATAATGGCTTTGATGTCAAATACTCTTATGTGCATCTTCGTGGTGTTGCAGCTATTTCATTTGAAAAAACACCCAGACGCCCTTCCCTTTGTATCGATTGTGATGTTGACAGCTCTCGCTCTAGGACACATGATCCCGTTGCTGTTGAATTTCGAAGCCTTCCTATCAAGTAGAAGAAGGCAAAGCAGGCGGGAACGGGATGTTCTTTTTGGTGACGACACATGGGTTGAAGTAGATCAAGTTTTGGTTCGGGTTATCACGATGATCGCTTTTCTGTTGGAATGCCGCCTACTCCAGTTAACTTGGCTCTCAAGGGGGACCGGGACTGGGACTGGGAGTACTAATGAGAGCCAGAAAAAAGGCTTATGGGTAGCTGAGAAGAAGGTTGTTTCTTGGTGTTTCCCTCTTTTCATTGGAGGGTTATTGATTGCTTGGTTACTGCATCCTTGGAGGAGAAGTAGTTCGAGCCAGAGCCGGTTCCTACATCTTCGTGCAATGCAGCATCGCCAGAGCCGGACATTCTCTCTTTGGGGTGATCTTAAATCCTATGGTGGTTTCATTCTGGATTGTTTTCTTCTCCCTCAGATAATGTTCAATGCAATCTCTGATGCCAAAGAGAAGGCTCAGGCTCAGGCTCTGTCACCTCCATATTACTTTGGAATAACCGTGGTCCGTCTCGTGCCTCATCTGTATGATTTGTTCCGGGCTCATGCCTCCTCCGTCTTGAAGTTAGACCTCTGGTACATGTATGCTAACCCAGGATTCAATTACTACTCCACTGCCTGGGATATCATCATATCTTGTTGTGGTTTGGGCTTCGTCGTGGTCCTGTTCTTGCAGCAGAAGTTAGGGGGGCGTTGGTTTCTTCCAAGGAGATTCAAGGAAAGATTTGCTTATCAGAAAGTGCCTATAGCTAGCAGTGCCACTGGCTAGGCCTGACCATGGTTTTGGTTCCAAAACGGTTCCGGAACGGTTTCAAAACCTGTTACAGTTCCACCAAATGGGAAAACCGGAACCATAACTTTGGACCATACGATTTTATACGGTTCTGAAACCGCCGGTTATGGTTTCGGTTCCGGTTTGGAATGGGCTATGACCTAAGAGCATCCATAGCAAGGAGATGATTTTTTGATTAGTTATTGTTTGTTATATGACGTAAAGTGTAAAAAGTGGTGTTTATTTTTATTTGTTAAGGGTTTATTAGGTGTTTGTTAAGATAGAGGTGTTTGTTAATTTTTTGGATGTCTCAATAATGTTTGTTATTGTTTGTTAAATTGTTTGTTATGTGGGCCCATTAAAATAAAAAATGAATTAAAAAACCATAAACAAACTAAAAAGTAAAAAAAAAAAAAAAAAAAAATAAAGAATAAAATAAAACACAAAGACACAAGGGAAGGCATGGTTGGAATGTTTGTTAACTGTAACAATACATCTAACTATTGTTAACTTTAACCAAGGCTAACAAAGCCATAACATATTAACTACCCTCGTGTCCACTTATTTAATCAATACAATAAACAATTTACTGATAAAAATTAATTTATTTGAAAGAAAAAATATTATATTTTAAAGTTAATAATTTAAAAATATAATTACATTTATTTACATACCTTTCCTTATATATAAAGTCAGTCAGTACACCTCCACTCAAATATCTCATGCTCAAAATATATTCCAAAGTTAATAAATTCAATTAAATAGAAATCAAATAAATAAAAGAAGACAAACACTAGAGTTTTTTTTTTTTTTCTTTTTCCTTTTTAGATCATAACTATTAACTAACTATTGCTTTTTTATTCGTCACTGAAATCTAAAATTCCTTATGTAATAAAACTCTATTACAATGTATAAGATAACTCTGCCATCGTTTATCAACATAATCACAATATATTAAAGATAACCAATTTATATTATACTTTTATTAATAATTAATATTTTTGTTTAAAAACTCCACCAATTGTTTTTTTGTTTAACCGATTAGAATTGTCAGTTTCCAGTTCTATAATTGGAGAACCATGAACCGAGAATCTTGGAATCGGAAACCACGAACTACGGTCAATAGTTTTAGAACCATTGACTGCAGTTCAAAACCGTCGGTTCCCGATTCCGATTTCGAACCATGGCCGGTCTTACCAATGGCTGATCTTTTCATGGCACCCTATAGCCTTCTTTTCACTTTCCCTTATACAACCATGTGATTAGACAACCGACAACCAACGTACTATCATACAACTCACGGATATCGCTCGCTGTGTAGAGTGGTTAAACTGAGACGCACCGTGAATCCTACAATTACAAAAATCGGGTAAGATAATTGGTAAACTAGCCCCCCTCCTCCGGGCAGGAGGATTCACCAACTACAAGGCTACAACTAGGAACTGAACTCCAACAAGTCCAAGCATATACAGAGGTGATATTTACAAACCCTTGGAAGCAGGAATTGTATGCAGGCCAAAATCTGACTAATGTAGGCCAAAAACAAGTCCATGGATCTGGGTCGATCGGCCTACCGTGGATAGAACAGGCGACTTAAAACAATAAGGTACATTGGCTTGTTAATCTTCAGTTTCTCTACGACACTGATGACTTACTTGATGCCTGAAAAACCAAAGAGAGATTCATAAAGAAGCCAAATCAATCTGTGTTGGCTTGGCTTGGCTTGGCTTGTCTATCTTCAGTTTCTCTACAACACCGCGTAGAAGGCTGCCGACTTGGGTTACCTGAAGAAAGTGAGCATGTAGGACTCACCCACATAAGCTGCTATATGTATACAAGGCAAATACAATGAAGAAAGTGAGCATTCAATTAAATTACCGCTCGCTCGCTAGACGCTAATCACGATCAATGTTTGAATTTCTTCCGGTTAGAAGCTGCGATATTTGTAGTCCGCGGCTAAATCCTTCGTTGAATAGCATCCTTGTCTGCATAGACTGGAATCCGGGGATCCACGACAAAAGAGCCACTGGAACCATGACAATCAACCCGAACATCAAATCATACAACCGAGCCAAGGAAACAACGGTATCCCATGCTAGAGTCGTCTGCAGAAAAGGCCGCAGCACCTGTGCGATCAATATGATTCCCCAGCCTGTAGGGATGATGGCCAACAAGCTTGTGAGGATATCAATCATCTCAAACCGGGAGAGCTTCAATAAAAGAACAATCACAAGCACGATAACGAAGATGACCAGGAGCTGGATTAGCCGGTAGTACATGTGCTGCTTTGCGGCGTACTTGTCCCTGGCATATGATACCACTATATAAACCCCAGCAGTCGCCAACAAGTAGACCCACGACACGAAGTAAACCGTTATACTGGTATTTCCACCGGCAATCTTCAACTGATACACGATTCCAAATTGGAAAAAGAAGAACCGAAGGTCTAATATGATCTCCAGTAACTTTCCCCACAAACCGGTCGTTCTCAGGTGGTCTTGTTCCTCGTACCACCACACTTCCCAGCTCTGGTCTGCCTTGGTAGACACTACGCTATCATACCATATCCAATTTATGAAGTCATCAAAATCATAAACCGTTTTCAACCAATCGAACCCAGAGGGGTTAAACAGGAAAGGAGACATTATCCATGAAGCCACAAGGAACCAACTTGAGATTGTCAGAGCAATGTAAACAAACATATCCTTAGGCAAGGGGCTATGCGAGGCATAAACAACTAGAATTACCCCGAGCTCAATCGCCTTGATGAAATGGCTACGAGCATAGAGCCTGTAGTTTTCAGCAAACTTCTTGTGCACCACGACAAACCCGCGTCCAGTGGCTCGATATTTGGCACCGCCGTGAAGAATTGTCCGGCCAAAGTAATGGCAGCGGGTTCCCATAGAGAATGTGTAAAAGAAAGAAGCCAGTTGCAGCTGCATTTTCAGAAAGTTCCACACCGCTGAAAGGAACCCGTACTCCAGGGAGTTCTCCACGATCATGGGCAGCGCCGTGAACAAACCAAGCTGGACAATAAATTGCTGGTTCAAAATCGCTATGAAAGCAGAGCTGTCTACACTCTGGTCAGCAATGTGCATAGCATTAAACTCAACGCCACTAAGAGCAAGATAAAGGCGACCCCACAAAAACGTATAGACTGCGACGACCATCATCAGTGTATTGAAGTAAAACCCCACAGTGGAATAGAAGACTGAAAGCATCCGAAAGAAGTCCAGTCTGTGACCTAACCTGTACACATCCCTGCTGAGAACCTGCTCACCATTGCCGCTAGACACCTTGGCCTCAAACATGGAGATTTGATTCAACCCAACGTCCCTTCCCTTGCCAACTTGTATGTACTCGTGATGTGTCACATTGCCACGCCGAAGTGTGCAGTTGAAACCAGCAAATATGTCCTCACTTATGTTAATCACTCTAGAAGCCTTGCTCACCCCACCGCGAGTCAAGAACCAGAAACGATCAAACACGTCCGGGTGACCATAGTGCATCCTTACTCTAAGAGGATTTGCCAGGACACGCTGCCCCAGTGTTACAAAGCTCATCTCTTGAGCAGACATAAACCACGCAAGCGAAGAGACAGAACCCGTAAAGATATTTTCACGTACTCCTAGGATCGTTGGTTTCCTGGAGCCATAATGCTTTTGAAATTCCTGCAAGAGATTTCGCATCTTCAGAGCCTCCTCAAAATAACTGTCCTGATTCATGTCAATGGTCTGCAAAGCATCGCCGCGAGTGAAGATAATGGCATGATTCTGGTTCTCAGGTTTTCCTTCCCCGAGCTTCAGCGGACCAGGCAATTTGATCCGAAATATCTCCTCCTCTCTCTTCTTCTGCTGATCATACTTGACCAGGACTGAGTAATATTCCACCTCGTTCCTTCCCAAGTGCACCTCATCGACATAAGCCACACGAAGGGCTTCATTGTTTTTCATCGAGTACAAGATCTCCTCAGCACGTGGGTCCCCTTTCATCTTATGGATTCCATACATCTGGCAAGTAACTACATATGTAAATTTCATCAGAGAAATCCCGAATTCATGACCTTTATACAGAAGAGACACACCACTGGTACCTCTGTTGAGATATTTCTTGTGGGCGGCGGGCGGGGGCACATTCAATGTTGCGCCACCATCAAAATCACCACCGCGAAGCATTGAACCATAGGAAGCAAGTTTTTGTGAACCGGCCCTTATATCGTTTTCAGTTGCCGTGTCAAGAAAGGCAAGCATATTAAGAGCCCTGTAATAGTACATCATCCCTCTCACAGTCCGAGAGAGTGTCTGTCCACGATATGAGGCCCAAAGACGGACATCCCTCGCCTTTCTAGTGAAAACATCTTTGTCGTGTTCCAAACCATTTCTCCTCATCCGTTCCATGAAATTCGTCCACTCATCCTGATAGATGCTCTGCAGATAAAACAACGTAGAAACCCCATCCTCGTTTGGCGTTTGAAGCATCACACTTCCATACATAACCTCTTCATCATAGTAAGGGGTCAGAACGCTGAAGGCCATCATCTTCTCCACATGGGGGGCATGGGGCATGTTCATAAACAAAGAGTTGCTGAAGAAAGCGATACGCTGCCTTGCCTCTTGATTTGACGGAACATCCTGCATCGAATCTCGAGATGTAAGAATGGTGTGAAGACGTCGCAGCTGTCTGTTGAAAAAGATATCCTCAGCATCGGGAAATTCAACTGCATTTTCAAAGAGAAGCTCGGCGCTAGAGCCACGAGGAGCAGCAGCAGGGGCATTACTTTCCTCATCATGATGTAACTGTCCATTTGACTCTTTAACCTTCCGAAAATCACGGAGTGTGATTTCATACAGTGCTTGCAACGCATTGACCGTCGCATTCATATCTTTCTCTGGCTTCAGCAAAAGCTCAGCAAGAGTGACAAATTTTGCATGCATTTGTGGTAGCACGGTCATATTATAGGCCTCGGTGAGCTTCTCACTCATAATGTAATGATCAATTTCCTCAAAATAATTTGTGACAATAGAATGCTCTACTGTACCATATTTTAGGATGACATGAATAAGCAAGTACTTTATACTATCATAGGCTTCAATTACTGCACACCGCCGATACTCACTCTTGCATATAGTTAGCCAAAGCCACCTGCAAGGAGCATGTGCCATCTCTTGCGCCTCGGTGAGAGCAAGAAGCAGTTCATTAGACAGCAGAACACAAGGCCAACGAACAACTCTGATGTCCCAACAATTAGGAGAGAGCTCCAGCAGTTCCAGTTCCCGATCACTGATGAGATCTTCCTCCCTCATCGTAATAATTATCTCGTTCCATATGAGAGCAAACGTGGTTGCTTCTATCCGGCTATATTCTATCGTTCTGTACGGTTGTCCAAGTCCATACCTTAATTTCAGCCTCTGCATAGCATCCCTCACTTTGCTTACCATATTTAGCACGGGCCGGTTCAGAGGGGTCTCCCTCTTGGGCATGAGGTTGAACTGCATTGCACTTGCAAAGAACTGAAACCGCAGCCTAAGTTGCTCAGTGTTTCGAATCTCACCCAAATGAGAGAATAGCCCAATTGTGCCACCGACAATGGACGAAAAGATAGAGTACCAGATTTGCACATCCATGAAGTAAATCACAATGACTGGAAGCCACAGCAAAACGACAGCCACCCGGTTCGTGCTGTTGAAAAACTCATGCCACTTATACTTACCCTTGAGGTTAAGAAGAGCATGTGTAGGGGTAACCAAGGGCCTGATCTGAAGGAAGTAACTAAAGCAGAATTTAGAAACCAGCACCAATATCCAGAAAATCGAGTACTTTAAGTTACTAATGACCCCTTCCCTGGCACCACGGCCAACAAATATCCGCGTATGGAACCACCAGGTGCACAAATACAACACAGGAAGATTTGCATCCTCGATCAAGTTCCTTAGCCACGGAATAAAGAATAAAACCAAAGCCAAAACCTCCGGAAGGACGAATACTGAAGCTACTTCGAGGAACACAAAGACCCTCTGATAGGCCTCATCCGACCACCTCAAATCATGGTCCTTCTGACTCCAAATCCTAGCGTAGAACACCGAAAACAAGACGATCCAAGCCATAGCCACGATCGTCTTCAGGACCATCCTCACGCCCAGCCACTTTGTCTCCCTCGAAACCAAACTATATTGAGTGCCCGCATCAAGGACCGATTGCAGAAGCCTAAGCGCAGCCCAAGTGATAAAAACAGTCAACAACTTAACCTGCACATCCCTGCTCTCCAATGCCTGCCATGGGTATTTCTTCCTCTCCCACGCCACAATGATCATGGCCTGCAAGAACAACACCAGCATAACCCACAGTCGATCAAAGCTCCTAAACACGTTCCAGAAAGTCCTCTGCTCTACAAACCCCGTCTTCCCAATCCTCTGCGCCTTATTCCCCACCTTGTCCTCCGTGGAAAAGAATGGACTGCTCAAATCAAGGGGCCAATTAAGGGACCTAAAGCACCTCCTACCCCAGAAATACTCATTCAAATCATCGTAGTTCCTCCACGCCGAATGCGGCTTGGTCCCGTTCCTACTATTACCCACCTCGGCCTTAATAGTGTTGTAAATCGGCTTAATCACATTATTGAGGAACGAGTTCTCGCCGGAGATGTAAGGCTCAAAGGAACTTCCGGTGTTAATATCAATATGATCCTCAAGAATCAGGTTGAGCTCATAGGCCATGTTATGAAAGATATAGCAAATGCACTCGGGCATGAACCGGACATTGGCCGATTCGCCCCAGATCAAAAGGTAAAGGGAGACATACAGCAGCTCACGGCGGAGCTCGTCCGTGTTCCTCCGCGAGGAGCGGCGGACGCTGGAGGGTTCCCCGAGGTAGGCGCACCAGGAAGTGTAATTGGAGAGGAGCTTCTTGCGGAACTTACGGAGGAGATCAAAGTCCAAGACGGCGGCGTTTTGGGGAGGTGGGTTGAGCCGCATCTGGGCGTTGGCCAAGTGGAGGACGAGGTGCTCCCGCTGGTTCCGGACGTTGTCGAGCTGGAACCCGAAGAAGAGACCGAGCCAGTCAAGGAGATCGAAGTCGTCCTTCCAGATGTGGAAGCGTGGTTTGCGGAGGTCACCGCAGGAGCGTAGGGCGGAGGCGACGGCGCGTATTTCCGGGTAGCGGTGTGAAGGGTGGTCGATTGTGACATCGTGGATGGGAATGATGTTGAAGGTGGGGATTTGGATGGTGGGAGGCGGCGGAGGGCGTGGTCGTTGGGGTGGTGCTGGCTGCTGCTGGGGTGGTTGTGGAGGCGGGTGGG
This sequence comes from Dionaea muscipula, assembly GCA_028571145.1. Lineage (NCBI taxonomy): Eukaryota > Viridiplantae > Streptophyta > Magnoliopsida > Caryophyllales > Droseraceae > Dionaea > Dionaea muscipula. The sequence goes on from JAOWBR010167407.1 coordinate 20,035, forward strand.
GGTAGCCGTCGCCGTAAACGCGAGTGGGAGCAGGGCGTTGTCGGAGATTCATGGGTGATGGGGACTATTGTTGTCGTCGGAGTTGAAGTTTAACCATGGATGGATGAGAAGTGGAGAGATCGCGGTCGCTGTTGCAGACGGAGACGGAGGCGTGAAGATAAGAAAGAGAGACCGGTTGCTGACTGATTGTCTTGACTCTTGAAGAGTGGTAAGTTTGAAATTGAAATTGGAAAGCTGGCAAGGGCCCTTCTGCAAACAACATTACATTATTGTTTTCAATTTGTTTATTTCTTTTTTTTTTTCAATTGTCTTGAAAGTTTGAAATTGAAACTGGAAAGCTGGCAAGGGCCTTTCTGCAAACAACATTATTGTTTTCAATTTCTTTTGAAAAAAGGATAGAAAACGACAAAAGTATATTCTGCAAGAAAAGAAGTAACGGACTTTTCGTCATGTTTTGTTTGTTTCCTTCTTTGTTTAAAAATTAAAATGGGCGGCAGTTAATAGTCCTGAACACGATTTTAGAACCGTCGATTTCGATTTTAAAATTATCGATTTTGTGTCAGTTTCAATTTCGTCGGTTCCGATTCTATGTACGGACGATTCCGGGCCGGTTTATAAAACCGTCGATTCCGGTACGGTTTACGGTTTTGGTTCCGAGCGGTTTTCGACGGTTCTATTTTTGTAAATTTTCAATTAGTGATGCATATAAAAATTTTCAATTAGTGATGCATATACAAACTCA
>JAOWBR010167408.1:0-11681 GCA_028571145.1 Dionaea muscipula
GTCTTGCTAATATTCGCATACAAACTGAATCACATAAATGTATTTGCCCACCCGAGTCCCCGACCCGGTTGGCTTGATGGGCATACACTTTCAGTCTCCCACTTGCACTAAAGTCAATCGTTTATGAATTGAATTCTGATCTTCTCAAGATGATGATCAAACTTCTGTTGGGGAATTGCCTTAGTGAATGGATTTGCAATACTGTCATATGTGTCTACTAATTTTATGTTGACGTCTCCTCTTCCGACTCTCGGATGAGGTGGTAAATAAAAGTGTATGAAAGTGTATGCTCATCCGGTTGGCTTGACGGGCATACACTTTCACCAACATTAGCAAAACCATACAGTTGGTCAGTAAATACCACTTTATAACCCATCGTGTGTGCGTGCATCAATGCTTCGTGGCAGAGAGTTGAGAAGGCTTGATGTTCATGCACCAACGATATCTTCTCTCGAATGAGAATTGTCCTTATTATTGGAAATGTCCCGCAGAATGTGGGCAATGTGCACTGCATGAGAAACAGCTTCCATGGGATATAACCAACTTTAAGGCCATTTGTCATGTATCCCACCCCAGACCATATCCCGTAGGCATGGATCATGACCACCACCTGGAAATCACATGTCATCTTAACAATAAAAGCACTAATTACCACCTGGGGTGTGCACGTGTGGGTGGGTTATTAGCATTGCTCTGGTATTTTCTTTTCTGATTGTGTTCTTAGGTTTTGATATTAAGAGGAATGATGGAACTGCCATTATTTCATCAATTGTTTTTTGTCAATTCTAGTGCTTTTTTTATCATTTCTAGTAGTCGACTGTTGATTTAATCCGTAGTTCCATATGATTTTATATGCAACTGACAGCGTCAAGCATTCATATGATTTGTTTGTTAAGTTTTGAGCTTTCTGTATGAATCGGTGCATGTTGCATAAGGCCTATGGTTACCGCCATATTGTTTGGTTAAGTTATGAAAGCTTTCACAATGCACTCACTCAATGTCATTTGATGACTGTGCAACAGATACTTCTTCTTAATACTAGGATGTTGGGTGAACCCGAGTTTTAGGTCATCTAAAGGTCCTCACTTTATTTTCATAATATATTTTTCTTTGTATGTGTTATAACAAATAACTACTTGGAACACAGGTATGGAGTGTTCTGACAGCTGGAAGAGATGATGTTGCAGTGTCTAGAGGGATTAAAGCAGACGTTTGCTGTAGTTGTGAATTGTTGCGACTCTGAGTTATACAAGTCACCTCGCGGTTTAGAGGACCCCACCCAGAGGCTCTTGCTAGGGAGACAGTATGTATATATAATGTCCAAATTGGTGTTCTTGTTGAAAGATAATGCCTGAATCCTCCAAAGCATCAGCCTGCAGCAGATTCTTTGATGACCATGTTCTCTTCTATCGATTCAGAAACAATCAATCTAAAGAGAGAGCTAATTGGTAGAGCATTTCTCGAGAGTAAATTTATGTGCCCTGCAGGTTTAAATAATTTTGCCAGCTTGCTTGGTAGTTATCTAAGGAGTTGTAGACAATTTTTGTGTCAGGCAAAACCATATGAGTTACTTTTTTTAAGTTCATGATTACTAATTATGCTAAGAGTTCCATACTAATAGATTGAAGGATTTTTTTCTTGTTGATGACGGATGTATGTTTCTCCATTGAAACAAATGAAAATGTGGTTATATAGATGTGTTGCAGGTTTATCTTGTGAAGCGTACATATACGTATTTGGATTGTAGGGTTTTTTTGTGTGTGATTTGTCATGGCTTTGGATATCAGAATGCTATGTGATGTCAACGAATCAATAATTTAGCTGTGTGATGGTTTTGGATGACAACCACATTAAAAACCAAAATTGAAGTCTTTCAAACCGTCATCTTAGGTTTTGAAACCGTCACCTTATATGCTCAACCGCCACCTTAGGTAATAAACCGCCATCTCACACAACCGCCACTATAGGTACATAAAACGTTGCCTTTGAAAACCGCCACCATAAATATCGAAACTGCTACCTTTATGGAAACGCCACCGTAGGCCATAAACCGCCACCACACAAAACTGCCACCATAGGTCATAAACCGCCACCATATAAAACCGCCACTGTAGGTTCATAAACCGCTGCCTTTGAAAACCGACACCTTAGGTTCATAACCGCCACCTATATAAAAACGCCTCCTTTTGTTTAAAAACCGCCGCCTAATATTTTCATAGATGGCGTTTCATAAACGTCATTATAGGGAGCTCAAAACCACCACCTATATCAAAGGTTGCGCCTTCAGAAATGGCGGTTGAGAAAGCGCCACCTAAGATCAAAGGCGGCGGTTTTCCTATTATAGGTGGCGGTTTGGAACCGTCACCAATTCCCATTTTTATAGTAGTGTATATACAACAAATAGCCATATGTCCAATGTATATCAAATCCATAAAACTCATTCATGAATCTCGTGGCACAATTCATGCAAGTCCAGTCAAATCTCAATGAAAACATGGTCATGATAAAACCCATTATTTTCTTAAAACTCGTAAGAAAATCCAATATCATATCAATCATCAAGACTCGTATGAAAACTCTCAAATCAACCATGAACTCGTCATAGAATCTAAATCATTTCAAATCACCCATGAACTCGTCATGGAATCCAAATCATCCAAATATGACTCTCTATCCGAACCACCATGTCTGGCTAACATGGATCTCTAACCGGACCGCTATGTCTGGCTATTTATGGCACATGTCTCTCTAATCGGACCACCATGTCCAAGGGTAGGTGTTACCCTGCTCCAGCCCAAATAATCGAGACTCTCACCTAGATGGAAACTCGTCCAAAATCTTGCTCAAATCATCATTTAAATTCATCCATTAATTCCAAATATTATAATTACCATGATCATTTAAATCAAGACATATGACATAATTTTCCCAAACCAATATATCTCAACCCACATTTAAATCTCATGCAATGATTAACAACATAATCCAACGCATAAAATCCTCTTCATGAATAAATCGTACGGACGCAGTATTTAAAATCCAACAAACTAAAAAGCATGCTCATATTTATATAGAAATCGCATAAGGAAATAATTATGCCTCACATACGTATGCAATATGTCATCCCCTACCTCAAGTCTCTACGATCGTTGGAAAATCGAGTCCTCGCGTCTTAATCTCGTGTGATCCCTTTTCCTACAAAAACACTTCAAATCCCTAATTAATACATGTGCCGAAATAATTACCCATTCTTAATTACCTCGTAGGATTATTCCTGACAATTCTAGATCCAAATCAGTCAACATACGCACAAACACACTCCAATTAAGTTAACGGTAAATTTAAATCAGGTTAACAACACCTCAAAGGGGATGACCGGATTCCAGCCAAACCTCATCGATAGCCAACCGACTCGACGCCGATGGTAGTCGGATTCGGCGTTGATAAGACCCCACCCAACTCCGATAGCAGTAGAAAAAGAGATAGACCAAGTGAGGAATTAAGGAGAATAGGGATCTGGTCTCAATTTAATGAATCCATCCGAGAATAAGAACAAAAGGGCAATCTCAAAATTTTTTAAAGTTCAGGGGTAATACAGTCTTTTCGCGCGTAAAAGAAATGGGTGAAAAAAATAAATTTGTGCCGCCACGTTCGAACTCGAGATCAGGTGGAAATAAGTTACGTGTCAATACATCTGGGTTAACTTAACTTTATGGTATAATTTTACGAACTTTAATTTATAAATCATCAAAGCCGTAATTTAATATCTTCTTTATTCTTTCGAACCGATCCATTGCAACATCTCATCAGAAATGGCAAACTCAGACTCTATCTCACCTGTCAAACCAGAAAAGATCTGCTGACACTCATCATCCGAAATCTGTCTGACTCTAATTCAATCCAACAATGTTGGCCGAGTCGTGAGCTGGCTAATCAACATCTCCATACTACCCTGAACTGGCTGAATCTTTAATCTGCTCAAATCCTCAATGAATGCTGGCTGTAATACCCCGTACCTAGAGTATTAGGCCTTAAGAATGATTAAGGAATTGATTGAGATTAATTATAGAAATTCTGTGCTTTTAGGGATTTAATTTGGATTTATTTCGAAAGTGACGTATTTTAAGGGATAAAATGGTCATTTTGAGGAAAAAACTTTGGAATTTAAAAAGCTTTATACATTTGCATTCGTCATGAAAAATGGAGAACGTGGACTACCATATTGACATATTTTGAATTATTATAGGGACACTATTTTAAAGTTTGTACCACTTTAAGGTTTTTGGTTAAAGCTATGTTAGTAGCTCTTGCTTGGATATTTCTTTATTTCCCTTTGATATGTCGCACATTAGGATGAAGAGAAGGAATGAATCCCTCTTCGTTGACTTTGAAGACATTTCGATATGTTTAGCTTGAAGTTAGATAAGTATGAATCCTAGGATTTGCTAAGGGAGTCACACGTACCTATTCCATCTCTTCCTTGCTTCAATCAACTTGTTCACATCTTCAACTGATTTGCTTATCTGCTAAGTAAAGCAAGAGAATCAGAAATAAGAAGTGAAGGGAAAGAAGGAGCTGAGAGAAAAGAAATGATAAAGAGAAAGAAGAGAAATGAGAAATGAAGGAATGCTTGCCAACTACTAGTTTCCTCTTAACTAGTAGTTGTTTCTTTTGGTGGTTTGAGTTTATGTTGCTTAAAGTGGACTCAAAGCTCATCAACTTAGATTTGTTCAGGTGAGATTAATGGTCTTTTATTGATGGTTTGATTCTTGATGATAAGAGAATGATTGAAAACATGATGTTAAATTTGTAGGTTAAGAGGCATGAAAGGATTTCATGATTTTTCAGGTAGCGTCTTTGTTTTTTTTTATCAATAAAAGAAACTCTTTATTAATGTAAACAGACAGAAAGGAACAATTGTTTACACACGGAGTCGTGCCAAATAGCAAAAAGGCATCGTCGCCAAGCTAGGACAACCCAACTATGTTGGCTCCTCCTAGTCGGACCGAATCATGTGCCAGCAAAAGCTGATGAGATATCAGCACCACACCTCAAAATCACACTAAGAATTCAATGAAGAGAACCAGAAAACAAACAATTCCACCAGAACTATGTCTATACTCAATCTGTAAGAGCAAAACACAGCTATTGGTGGCTCTGGCACTGAGCCATACAGTGTCGCCCATCACCAGCTCCTCACCCATGCTAACTGCACATCCTCAGCAGACATGCATGAACCAATATCAACATCAAAAATCAAAGCAAACGAACAGTCTAGACGCAATGATCACCAGTGCTGCCAAAAAGCGAGAGCTGCACGCATCAAGGAATCCAGCGAACAGAATATAGTGAGATCCATACCCCTGTACCGTTCATTCCTAATGAGAGCACTAATATCTTGACAGCCACCATTCAAAAGAAGCGTACAGTTTTCAGGGTAAGCTAACTCGTAGAATATACAGCAGAAGAGATATAATAGAAGCATAGCATACTCCTCAGAACCGAATGGAGCTCCAAACTAAAGCCCCGCACTCAACCCAACCCTACAGCCTCATCCATCCATATCTCCCTCCCCGGTCGCAGCCTCACCATGAACGTCCTTCAATGGATCCCTCAAAATCGGACAACACAGACCACCAAAAAAAACGACGTGCCTCACCCATCTATGTCACCCTCACCAGGCCCAAACCTTACCATGAACATCCTCCTATGGTTCCCTAACGCTCAGGTGTCCACACAAACCCACACGACACTCAAACCCATCCCGAAAAATCAACCCAGAAAACTAGTTCGAGAGCCGGACAGAATCCAATGAATTCCCAATAAACCAACGATGGATCACTGGTATAACAAAGGAAAACCATGAGTGTCAGCGCTAAAAACGTCAACGAAATCGTACAATGCTCCCCTTCCTATGAATCATGCACACAACCAATTGAAAGCACACTCAATGAATGAAACTCACCTCACTTTAATGTGGCTCTTCATACTTTAATGTGGCTAACCTCCCCACCAAATTCATACTTTAAGCCCGCCATAGCAGTCGCCATCGTGGGAAACAGCCATAGCATGGGTATTGGCAACTTTGTGAAAGAACCTGCACAATAAACATAACCAACAACTATCAGTAATAAATTTGCACCCAACTCATACAACCCCAACTTCTTCACATAGAACTATCTTTCGCCCTCAAGATAATATTTCCACATCCTGTAAAAAAACCCTGCAATTGAAATCCATACAAAGTAAAGGAAAATAGAATCTATATTAGACCGCAACAAAACACAGCTCGCGCGACATCAACAGCTGTTGATGCATAGCCACAGATCCAGCCAAAATAATTGTATAGCCAAAAGAAGGAACTTCCACAAGCCAACCTTACTGAGCCCCCCCACCCCTCCTAAGTCTCATACACAATACCCTGTAAATTCAAAAGGAAGTTATTAACACCGTAATCGCACCTCTTCAGAGAAGAAACAAACCAAAATGCACACTTAAACATGACCAACTCGGACACTTTCTCCCAACATGGTAAGATATTCGAGAATCGGGCCTCATTCCTACACCTCCACACATACCAAAGGATAATGCCGGGGATAACATTCCACATAGGTCGAAATTTCTTCCTAACCGTAAAACCTCCCCAACTTTCAAGAAGACTCCTCACTGTTGCAGGGACAGCACCAAAGACCACACCCTCTAAACTTCCCGACAGTGTAACGAAACATGGTCAGCTGTTTCCTCCTCACAACCACAAAACACACAACCCTTGACATCGAAGACAACTCCTTTATTAGCAAGCCACGCTTTCAACTTTACCTGTTCGCGCCAGACTAACCATACAAACAATTGTACCCTTGTTGGGATAACTCTATTCCAGACAATCTCCAAGATCCTGTGAGCTCGAACCACCCGCCAACTACTCGTTTGAGTATTTCACAGTAAAGCAACCGTGTGACCCGCCCCTCCATATTATATTATCCTCAGCTATCCCTAATTGAGGGGCATGTCCTAATAGACTGAACAAGGAGTGAAGCTACTGATCTTGTTGTGGACCAGGGGCCACACGAAGAAGCAGATCCCAGGAATTATTCTCGTTAGAATCTAATCATACGTACTGAGTAACAACCGAATTTCCGTCAACAGCATTGGCAAAGGTTCTTGGAAAAACAGTCTTCAATGGACCATCTCCCACCCACTTATCATGTCAAAAGCGAATCGATTTACCATTCCCCACTGTCAGGTCCATATTATTCATGAAGAAAGACCACATCGTCGGTCTCCTCCTCTTAATCCCCATTACATCCTCCCAAACTGTGTTTAATCCGTCACAATGTCTTAACTCTGTAGGAAACCAGTCCCTCTTATCCATTTGATAAATATCATAGATAATGTTTCGCCACAAGGCTGTTTAATCCTTTCCAAACCTCCACAACCATTTTAAGAGTAAACACTCATTCATAACTAGCAAATCCTTCACACCCAATCCTTCGTCAATTTTGGCCTTCGTGATATTTCTCCATTCAATCATATGAAGCCTATGCCTATCCGCCGAATCACCCCACAAGAACCCCGCACATATCTTACCAATTACCTTTGCTACCCCACTAGGAATCTTAATCTCAATTAATCCGTCACAATGTCTTAACTCAAAACCACCTTAATCAATGCTAACCTTCCAGCCATGGATAAATACCTACGCTTCCAACTTGCCAATCTTTTTTTGCATCTGTCAATTACTGGCTTCCATGTTTTAACAAGTCTTGGGTTTGCCCCCAAAGGTATTCCAAGATAGGTAAGTGTCTTTGTTTATTTGATGTTGGTTTCACTTGGAAATGGTTTGTACATGATTGGAACATGGTTTGTGATGAGTTTGAAGAGTTGGAAGTGAGTTTGGTAGAATGGAAAAGCATTGAGGCTCGGATGTGTTTCTGCACATTTCTACAAGATAGGGTGCGACTAGCCTATGGTGACAGGCTGGCTAGCCCGTCCACATGGCTATTTTCAGCCAACCAGGTAAATGTGAAGGGGGTCTATCCTCTCCAACAGGGGAGGCTAGCCTCTCCCTGTGACCGTTTGGATTTTGGTTTTCTTTGATTTATAAAGTTTGGGATTTGATCCTAAAGACTTTGGAAAGGCTTTGGACATGTACTTGGAGATATTTAAGACATGTTTAATGGTTCTTAAGAGGGATTAAGAGTTGTTTACTTTGTATTATACTTTTAACATATATTTGATTATGATTCATATGTATACCCAGGACTTGACAACGGGCTACGATTGGACTCATGAGGAGTTATTTATGGTTATATATCTATTTCCATCCGATAAGGTGTAGTACCCTTTTGGAATTTCCAAGATGGATTCTCGTAGACCTTTGGGTCATCACTTGACTTGTGACATGTGATATTCTTAAGACTTGATTGAGCATTTCCTTTCCGTTAAGTGAGATGACTTATTTTGAAGGTTCTGAAAGAATATTATATTCAAGGCTTTCAAGGTTTTTGGTTGTGGCATTTAAAGTGTATGTTTTAAGGGAAGACATTTATGAATGCTATTTTGAGACATGGTGTTGTTAAAAGGTTTTCGTTCCTTTGTTTTAATGATAATGTTTTAAGGCCTTTGAGGAATTCCATTGTGTCACTATTGTGGATCGGTTCTTTATTTCTTGAATTCCAGAGATGTACCATTGAGGTATCTCTTGCCATGCTGGGGTGACCCTTCGAGGTGACTCTGCATGTTCATAATGGCCTTACGTCTTCCGCTAGCAACGGGGGATCAGGACGGTTAAGGCTGGGATGTGCCCCCAGTTAGCCACCCGGGGTGTACGCCTAGTTTGTTGGGATCCCTTGGGTATGATTATGAGGCACTAGGCTACTTGTTATCCACGAGACAACTTGATGTGATTTATATTTGATTTATACTTGGAGTTATATTGGATTTACCCTTGAGTTATACTCGATTTACACTTGTTACACTTGGATTTATGCTTGAATTTGTACTTAGGTTTATTCTTGTTACATTTAGTTTTACACTCAGATTTGTACAATTTGTTACACTTGAATTCATCTTGGGTTTTGATACCAGTTACCCTTGAAATGATCTTTGATTTTATCCTTAACTTATACTTGTTATACTTACTTCTGTTCTTGGATTTATACTTGATTTATACTTGGAGTTATACATGATTTATACTTGGAGTTACACATGGAATTATACCAGGATTTATTGCTAATTTATACTTGATTTATACTTGGTCTTATACTCGATTTGTACTTGGTTTACAGTTGGATTTATTCTTTGTCTTATTCTTATACGCTTGGTTTATACTTGTTCCTATTAAGAAATTCTTATTTGAGTATTATGTTTTAATGGACCCTCTACCCTTACTCAGCCTTTGTCGGTTGACAGTGTTATACTGTGAGTGTCAGGATAACAAGATGAGATCTAGATGGATGCCGAAGAGGGACGATGTTACGCCTCTAGGATTGTCTTTTCTTTGTGTTTTAAAGACTTTCACTATGTATAAGACTTTCGTTGCGTATAGGACTTCCGTTGTTTTTGGGCTTGTATGTTTTGATAATGTTTTGTTATCCATAGACTCGTTTGGACCAATACTCTTCAATGACCCATGGATAGGTTTCACGGGTTATCGCCGGTACACCCGGTTTGGGGTGTTACACTGGCTGCATAGGAAGACATGCTAAACTTGTGGCAGTCTTACACTGGACGCATGGGAAGACTTGCTAAACTCGGGACAATCTTCTTACTCAAAGCATTAGCTACCGTATTAGCCTTTCCAGGATGGTAATGAATGGTGAGATCATAGTCTTTTATAGAGGTGATCAGGGGCGGTCGCGGGCTGAGCCTCGCCGTTATTTCAAGCCCATTCCAAAAAATTGGGTGGGTCGGGCCTCGGCCCATGGGCATATATTCGTGCCCAAGCTCACCCATTACGATTATCGGGTCAGGCCGGGCCTCCCATGGGCTGAAAATATTTTTTTCATCATTAGAAAACTTCAACACATCCTTCCTTAATGTATGTCTGCTCATTACGTGAAACTGAGGACACATGCTAAAACCATATACCTAAAATTCAGGTTCATCACATATAGTAAAGAGATGTGCACGAGCAATAACAAACATGCATATTGACCTACCAACCTCTTCTAAATTAGGATTTTGATTCCTTAAAGACAAAGAGTTACGGTCACTACTTGAATCAACCATACATATGCAATAGATTATTATTATTATTATTTTTTTTTTTTTTATATCTTCAATCTCTTGTTTACGACACTTGAAAATATGACGTTTTAGATGAGAAGTATCTTGCAGATGAATTTTTTAGAGAAAAAAATAAGGGATTTTAATGATTTCAATTTAGCAGATGGATTTTTTTTAACATAATAAAAATAATTAGGTTGGGCTGATATTCGCTATAAAAAACAAATATTTAAACATAACACTTTAAATAAAACATCCATAGGCCATAATATAATATTTAAAACTAATATTTTTTTGAAATAATAACAATATATCGGGACGGGCGGGTCGGGTCAGGGCAAAAAACGTGTTACCCATACCCGACCCATTTATATAAACGGGCCTAAAACCATACACGGGCCCATAATATCGGCCCTAAATATTTGTCCAAGCACTAAAATAATCGGGCTGGGCGGGCCGGGCTGGGAGGGTCAGCCTAGTTTTGATCACCTCTAATTGTTAACATTGCTTCTCGTTGATGCTGACGTGGAAGACTACTAACTGCCATGTGGTAACACCTGTACGTCTGCTACACAGGTATCGACTCTTCATTAGGGGGCCCCAAGGTTGGTACCTCGGGAAGACCCCTCCGACGATCAAGTCAGACGTTTTCCAAATGATGGAATCTGAATGTAGGAGCAAGAGAGTTTTAAACGGACAATCATCATACCTAAATAATGGGGCTAAGGGCCCTATTTATAGGGTTTGGGAATGGAACCCGTGAAATGACTGTTTTATCCTTGACATTTGTTAAGGAACATTCCGGAACTTCCCCGAAACGCCCTTGGGCTCAGCCCATTTTTAGGGATTTAGGCCGAATTATTACTCAGCCCATACCCATGGGACAACCTTTTCCTCAAGCGATCTAGACGGTCACGCCTCCGCGAAAGGTGTATCCTTGCGTGGCGAGTACCCCTGAGATTCTTCGTCACTGTGCGCATACCCCGGGCAAGACGTCATTATACTCGGCATAAACGGTTCAAGAATATCCCCCACGAGGGTTGCCCGACCGTGATGAGCGGGCATGAGATTAAGACCGGTCTTCTAGACCGATCACAACGTGGTTGGCCAGTCACTTGGACCGACCATGGAGGTAGACGAAGCTGGCTGGTCATGATGATCGACCATGAAAGGTCTCGCCGGTCATAGTGACCGGTAGTGGGAGAGTTCCTGCGAATCTTGACCAGGCGTGCTTCGATCCTCGCACTATCCCGTCGATCACCTTAAAGTTCTAGACTAGTCATGGAGATACTTGCCGGTCACGATGCGACTGTGTTATACCCCGGATTTTTTGGACATTTTTATATTTAATTATGCTAATTATGTTTGATTTAGCACGTGGAGAAATTTTCGTTTTTCGGTGAATAGTGTTTTCCGTGAATAGTGTTTACGGTTTTTACGTGACCGTTTTACGG
>JAOWBR010167419.1:0-11680 GCA_028571145.1 Dionaea muscipula
GAAGTCGAGCAAGGAGATCACCTTGCCGCAAACATGTGCATTCATCAAAGACCAGGAGATGATGAGCCCGTCAACCGGGCAGAGTTTCAACGACTTACAGAGTTGTTCTTCGAAGGCGTACACCAAATCATAGCGGCACGTCATCCAGGCGTGCCCATCACAATGCCGCCCAACCTGGCTGGCGGGGAGACCACCATAGCCGAAGCCAATACCGCGCTGTGGGGCAGACAAAGATATCGGCGATCGAAGCCGCACAGAGGTTCAAGAAAACTAGCCCGAGGAGCGGCAATAAATGTCACATGAACGCTACAAGCAAGATCGCCTTCCCCATCGGATCCGGTGGACTCCAAGAGTAACACTGTAAGTGATGAAGATGACGACGGGACTAGTAGGAGAAAGCGTCGTCGTTGAACGCCGGACTGGCAAGGCGAAGGATCCCGCTCACGAGTCTCAACTTCAAGGGATTGTAGTCCGTCAAGGAGGGGGAGAATCGGACGAGCAGCTCAACCCTTCACCAGGAATGTGATGGAGGACTATTGTCCGAACTGTGTCCGAATCCCGTCCTTAGACTCCTATGACGGAATGGAAGACCCGGAAGATCATCTCAACCACTATGAGATCTGGAAGAGCCTTCAAAAATTTTCAGAAGGAATGATGTGTAAAGATTTTTCGAGCACGTTCAAGGAAGCGGCCCAACGATGGTTTCATCGCCTCTCGCTAAATTCAATCTCAAGCTTCGAGCAGTTCGCGAAGAAGTTTATCGTAAAATTTTTAAGCTCTTCCGTCTTCACCAAATTTGTTCCTAACTTGTTCGATGTGAAGAAAGAAGCAGATGAGACTCTCCGAGACTTCATGTCCTGGTTCAGTAACGCGTACGTGGAAATCTCAAGTGTGGGAAAAGATGTTACCACCACGGCTATCATGACGGGGCTTCGGGCAGAACCTTTCAGGGATGACCTATCGATGCGTACGCCTAAGACCTTTAACAAGCTCCTCCAACAAGCGAAGAGGTACATGGCTTTAGAGGACCTAGACGACAACTCTTGTGGAGAAGCAAGTTACGAGTTTAACACTCGGAACACTCGAGTTGATGGGACAGCCAGCGAGGACTCCAGTTCAGATACTCAAGGAAGCCCCCGAGAAGCTGCAGAGTGGGGGAGCTGACGAGATGATCATTGGACCTACAAAAGTCAAGATAGAGATCACAACCAGAGCTCTAATTCGGAAGTCTAGGAATGGCGCATCCACCAAGGATATATTTTGTTATCAAGTTAAATAAAAACTCCATCAAGATGGATTTTCAAGCTTTATTCTCCGACTAAACGTCGCTTGTAATTTTTTCAGCATGATAAATAAAATTAGAGTTTTTAAATTCTAATTATGCTCTTTGATAAATGATCACTTTTGAGTGTGATGCGATAAATATACTATCTGCGAAACGCGCATTAAATAACTCTTAAGCGAAGTTTCTCGACGAAGATCGAGTCCATCAAAGTTCAAAAGCCTAACGGACATCCCAGTTCCAAGAGCAAAGATTTAGCTAGGGACTCGGCCACATCAAAGATGCGTCATTACGAGAATTAACTCGAAACCACAAAGCTCGATAGACCAACAAGAATCTAAGGTCGATAGAACGAACCCAGCAAGAAATAATTAAATATAACGCTGATCACGTTGAACGGATGAACCACGAAAAATAACAGGTGAACCCTAAAAAATAATGGGTGAATCCCGAAAAAATAGCGGGAGAATCTCGAAAAAAATAAAGGATAAATCCCGGAGTATTTCCTACTGTGAAAAAATCAAACACTTCCTCAAAAAATGCTTGTGAATCAAGTAACGTGGCCCATAATCTGTGGCTACAAAGCGAGTGAAACTCGCAAATAAATAGGCCCCGAAAATGTAAGAGCATACCGCAAAAACTACTCCGAAAATGTAGGAGTAAGCACGCGCCGAAAAATCGATACGCAAAAAGCGTAAGAGCATGCATTACTCGTGGTGCATAAGTCCCCGAAAGTTTTGGGATATTTCTGGATACGAAACGACAAACCCCATGCCTTAACTCTCAAAAGAGTATGCCACGGGGTTGGGGGCAAATGTTATATCTGAAAATATACCTGACACGTGGGTACCTAATACCGAGCCACGTGGACCCGAACGTTGACGCGTAGGCGATTAACACGGACGATGGATGACAAGACACGTGGACGAATATGGAGACCCGAATACGCACGACCACCCTCGTGTGGCCACCCGGCCACGACCACCCGGCGTAGGCAGGCGGTCGTGGCCAGCATGTAAAACACATGTTGCGGCCAGCAAGTGAAATAGATGTTGCAGCCAGCTGCATGCTCTATTTGAGCGGGCAGCACAGCCTTCCTTACGGGCAGCATGGTTGGCAGGCAAGTGAAGAAAGCAAGCGTGCGGGCAGCGAATAAATGGCCATGCGGCCAGCTAGTGGGCCTAAAACCATGAAGAATATTTGCACTACAGATGGTGGATGATATATGTATACGGACAACCAACCAAATGATTCCATGTCATCCAATCACCCATGCACTATCTTCCAAATCACCCATGCAACATGCAGCTACACATACAAGCAGCGGCCAACAACTCAAGAATCCAGCGGGCATAAGCCCACGTCAGCAGCATGCCCATGAAGGCATACGAGCAACGCTACAGGCTGCGGGCAGGAGCCCCGTGCTGCGGGCAGCAACTCCGGGTGGCGGACGGCGGCTCCTCGGCAGCGGACGGGTTCACACCTTACCGATATCCATGGCTCAGCCCAATCGACGAATGGGCCCGAGCCCGAGTAAAATTCAAGGGCATTCCGGAATATTCTTGAATAAAGTCGAA
Organism: Dionaea muscipula; assembly: GCA_028571145.1. Taxonomy (NCBI): domain Eukaryota; kingdom Viridiplantae; phylum Streptophyta; class Magnoliopsida; order Caryophyllales; family Droseraceae; genus Dionaea; species Dionaea muscipula. Next base: position 2,860 of record JAOWBR010167419.1, read on the forward strand.
GGGAATTACGGTAATCTCAGGCCTACCTCTGTCGACCTCTATAAATAGAGTTCTTAGCTCTCTCATTGAGGTACATTTGTCTTCTCTGAAAAACTCTCCTGGTAAGTTCCTCAACTTCCAGCGTTTGGAACAAAGACTGACTTAAGCCTCGGAGGGGTATTCTCGGGGTGAAAACTTCGAGTCCCTCTAACGTGGAGTTTGCTACGTGCACAGGTGGAGATCCTGAGGCAGTGGAGATCCTGAGGCAGTGGATATCCTGAGGGGGTGGAGATCCTGAGGCGGCGGATATCTTGAGACAACGGATATCCTGAGGCAGCGGATATCTTGAGGCACAACAGTCGGACCGGTGCGCACAGGTGGCAGACAGGTGGCACTCAAAACGCGTCCACGTCACCCTCTTCAGAAAGTGGTGATAACAGTAGTGTATTGCCATATTGTAGTTTTTGGTTAAAAAATAAAAAAAAAAAAAGATAAAACGGCAGTACACTATCGTTTATGGTCAACTGAAACGGCAGTATACTGTCATATTATAGTTTTTTGTAAAAAATAAAAAAAAGAAACGGCAGTAAAAACTAAAAAATAAAAAAAAAAGAAACGGCAGTATATTATTGTTTCTGGTCAACTGAAACGGTAGTGTACTGCCGTTATAGTCAAAAATCGAAAAGAAAATAAGGGTAAAATTGTCCAGCGTACATCCTAAGGCATGGGTGTGCACGGAGCACATCCCTTAATTTTTATAGAGTTTGGATGATGGAGTGGGGAGAAAGAAAAACCAAAACCAGTATTTTCAAAATCTAACAAAAGAGAGTATTATTGATTCCAATCTTGATCTTATTATAAGATCCTGCAAAGTATCAAACAAAATGATTCAGCAAGGAAGAAGAAAAACGGAAACATACCCATGACTTGCAAATTATAAATAAAAGAAATTGGCTTCGTCTAGACTTGAACTGGAAACCTTCAGTGTGTTAGACTGAGGTGATAACCAACTACACCACCAAACTTTGTTGCTTGCTTTTTTAGTCTAATTTTTCTTACACCTTAATGTTTTCAAGTTATAAGTTGGCAATAGAAATATATTACACTACTACGCCATCAAGTTGGGTCTTTTACAGTTTGTAACCATTTGCTCTTTCATCATCAAAGTAAATTAGTGTCAGGACTAGAATTCTTGTAGACAGCAGAAGATTGACAAAAAGATTTAAATGTATTTTGACTACATTACATGTCTCGTAACTACACAAGAGTAAGAACAAAAAAACTTCGTACAAGCTACCCAATTGCTAACTAAATGCTGAAACTTTATGGACAAGGAATGCCATAAACTAAGAACACATTTCTTCAAGTGTTGTGCTGTGTAAAACTAGAGTATTGTCTTCACCTTATAAGTACAGTAAACCTCTTCCGTGTGCCTACCTTACGTGTCTTCTACTCTTGTTTGTGATGTCCTAGATCATGGTGATTACCATCGCGACTCAATCTGCTGCTTTCTATGTCCATCTTTTCCCGCCCGTCCTTTTTTCCATCTCCCATTAGTCCATTATGCCTGTGGGGTTTGATGGTTGCTCTTGGGACATCTCTTCAAGTAATCCACAACTAATTTTGAGAATGCAGAATGCCTGTTTCTCAACAATTCATTCGGGGAGTCATACTCAATGATCCTACCTGCATTGATCAAAGATTGTTTAGAGTTCACGGTTAGAACCTCAACGGATAACTGATTAATCAAAATGCCAATCAAGTTGAGACAATTCATACGCTAATTAGCTCTTTCAAAAGAGATTTTTGTTAAGAAGTCAACTCTACCAAAAAGTCAACTTTATGATAAAAAATTTATGAATTATATTTATCTTAACAATTTTACCATACCTTCATCAAGGACTAGGACGAGGTCATTGTCAATGACGGTTGCTATCCTGTGTGCCACGGTTATGACTGTAGAGTGGCTCGTTTCTTCTCTAATTGACATTTGAATGATGTTGTCAGTTGCTGTATCCACAGAGGCTGTAGCTTCATCCAGTACTAAGATTCTTCTCTTCTGAAGCAACACCCTAGCTAAACAAACCAACTGCCTCTGCCCAACACTCCAGTTTTCTCCTTCTTCTGCAACTGCACATATTTCCCATGTTTCAGGAAATGGATTAAAAAACTCGGTCGTAAAAACGACTCATTGGTACGAGCTTAGTGGCAGTAGATTGACATACCTGATGCTTGTAGAAGCCTTTGATCTTGTCTCACGATCTCAGCTAAACTGCACTTTCTCAAGACCTGCATATATAGAGCATGATAAGGATTGAAGGATGAATTAATATTAAAAAATATGATATCTTCTATAACTTTTTTTCATCATCAACACAAAGACTCTAGATAGTGTATATCAACATCAACAACAACAACAACAACAACAACATGATCACCTCCCACTAGGTGGGATCGGCTACACGCCTACGCCTATCGGTAGGATACATACACACAAGATCCAACAATTATAGTGTGCTGGTTGTATATCAGTACCTCCCAAATTTCATGATCAGAATGCTCTTGGAGTGGATCCAAGTTAGCTCGAACCGTACCCTGAAAAAGAGTAGGGTCTTGCGGTATTATACTTAACCGGCATCTTAGATCCTGCAAGCCTATCGTACAAACATCAACTCCATCAATGATTATCATTCCTTCTGTAGGCTCCACTACCCGAAAGAGGGCTTGTATTAAGGTAGACTTTCCGCTTCCGGTTCTTCCCACGACTCCAATTTTCTTTTCTCCAGGTATCACGCATGTTATGCCTTTGAGGACCATAGGAAGAGCAGGGGAATATTGAACATGCAGGTCTTTGAATTCTATGTACCCTTTAGTTGGCCATTTTGGTTCTGGCCTGCAATCTTCAACTACCAAAGGCGCCTCGCTCGGTATGCGAGTGACTTGAAGGATTCTTTCCACGCAGATCATCTTGTTCTCTACGTTACAAAGGTTCCATATCACCCAAGCTTGTACAACATTCATATTCAAGCCGTACGTAGCAGCGAGCCCCGACAAGCCTGAAATTCATTCAGTCATATTCTTGAATCAATACACAGTTTTAAAGGTGTTGACAAAATTGTTGGTTCAAAACATGAAAGGAAAGGTAAGATTAAGCAGCTTACTTGGGTCAATGGCTGACCTTGGCAAGGTCACCAACACAACTAGAACAATGAAGAAAACCAGGTTGAAAAGGAAGTTGATTCTGACAGAAAGCCACTCCATTGTTGCACAATTGTGGAAGGCCACTTTAGAATAATCATCGACCGATCTTAGAGTTTCCATGAAAAAACGTTGTTCTTGATTAAAGCAACGAATTGTTGCGGCACCATTGATGGTCTCGGAGAAGTGATGTAAGATGGGAGCTTTTCGCATCCCAACCATCCTGGCTAGTTCTCTGGCCGTAGCTATATAATAATTCTGCAACAAAATTTAATGGAAACATTAATCTTTAGTAGGCAAAACTCTAGAAAAAACTTCTGCTACGCGGTAAGAAAACCATGAGTTGGTGAGCTGTTGAGAGTTGACATAATTCAGCTCAACTTATAATCCTAGCTTTATTCTCATTCGAATGTTCTGTCCAAGCTCAGTTCCATTGATTAAGCTATTGGATGTGATCAGACTTAATATGAAGTTCATGTTACTTGCCTGGTAGCACCAGGAGATGGCAATTATGCCAACAAAGAGAATGAAGACTTGCCAAGCAATCTGGCACATGAGTATAATTACACTTAATAGCTGAATGATGGCAAATGCCAATCCTGCTAATCTGTAAGGGATGTCCGTGTCCACAACACTTTGGTCCGTTGAACACTATAGATAAACAACATAAGAAACAGGATGTAAAACAAATATAGAGGCATACACCGGGAAAAGTAGAAGATGATTGATCAGAGTTACCGGTAGTATGATTACCCGGTTGAGGATCCTACTGGATGGCGTGGAGTCAAAAAATGACACGGGTGCTCGGAATACTGATCTTGTCATATCAAGGAAAAGCTGCTGAGCAGTCTGAATGGCAATAGTTGAGAGAAACATTGTTCTTCCCAGGATGAAAATAGAACTACCACCTGATAACAAAATAAAAATCCAAACCAATTGACTTCTGCTCACTCTGCCTTCTTCCTCCGTAGCCCAAGCAAGCCAGTAATTGCTGGCCATTTGCAGTCCCTGAAATAAAAGCTGGCAAAGGAGGATGACAGGAACTAGAGCTCCTCTGTATGCAGCCGTCATGAAGGCCGAGTAAACACGCCAATTCACTCTCCCTCTTTCGGCTTCCTCTTCCTGAGTTCTATCTAGCAGCTTGTCAGGCATGATAAAGCATCCTGTGGCTTCTTCTATCACTTCTGCATGACTATCGATGTGTAATCCTTTCATCGTAAAGTCAAGTTCTTGGTGTGTGTTCACTTGGTCTAACCATTTGCTACGGGCAGCCATCTGCCTGGCCAGCTCATTGTTGAGATCCTTGATCAAGTCCTCATATTTTCCCATTTGAGCAATCCTACCATCTTTCATGACCTATAAAAGAAAACTACACTCAAGCATAACTGACATAAACCTCATGATGATGCACTCATCAAAGAACCTGTTTGGATTACGAAAACTTTGAAGGAGAAGTGTGAAGAAAGAACTGATCAACTGATGATGTTCATTCGTTAGCTTTTATGGAATCCTTGAATCATACATGATTTGCCTTAAATTCACAGAATTAGGTGTTTATTTTTACCAGAACTAGGTCTGCAGCATCCAAAAACTCCAATTGATGCGTAACATATATCACGGTCTTCTTTGACAAAAGCTCCAACAGACATCTCTGCAGAAAGTTATGCCTATGTAAATGGAACTGTATCGAACAAAACCACATGTGTGATGCTTCCTAATTCACAGAAATAACCAGACAATATGAGGATTATGGCTTGCCTTGAACATATGTGCACCGGTGCGTGTGTCTACGGCACTGAAGGGATCATCAAGGAAATAAACATCGGCATCGCTATAGATTGCCCTTGCAACTTGAATCCTTTGCTTTTGTCCACCACTCAAATTCATCCCTCTCTCGCCGACAACACACAGATCTCTGTCAGCCCACATCTCAACATCTTTGTTCAATGCGCATCCTTCCAAAACCTCTTGGTAGAAGTCCACGTTCATTTTCTGGCCAAATAAAATATTATCCCTCACCGTACCTGTTTGTATCCATGGACTCTGTGGAACATAAGCTCTTGTTCCTAAAACCTTAGCTGCCGTCCCAGACATCCTAGGAATCTCACCAAGTATGCAGCAAAGCAAGCTCGACTTCCCTGACCCAACCGATCCACAGATTGCAACCTTGTCTCCCTTGTTGATTTTTATCTTCTCCGATATATTTATGGTGGGTTTCTTCAAATTTATGTTGCTTGCTTCCCAAGCATACTCCGCTTTATTTATGTCAACCATCACGCTAGATGCTTTAATTTTTGGATGAGATACCGGCTTCTCTTGATCCTCATCTCTAATGTAGTCATCTAGGCGATCAACCGACACTTTTGTCTGTGCTATCATGGAAATGAGCTCTGGAAGGTTATATATAGGCTCTTGTAATATTCTGAAGGTCGCTAGAGTTGAGAGAACTGTGCCAGAGGTCAAGGGTGTTTTAACCAAGATGCAGACACCGAAAGTGACAGCTGAAACCAGTGTTGGCGAGGCCCAAAATAAAAATGCTATGGCAGAACATGTATAGAGATACTTGGTCAACCAGTTTCTCTCAATATCCCTTAAATTAAGCACCTTCATCAAGAAAGCTGAATCCCATGAATGCAACTTGAGAACTCTCATATTCTTCAATGCCTCTGAGGTAGCTTTGATTCTCGAGTCCTTGGCCTCCATAATCTTGGAATGCAGCATCTCTTGCCTACTAGCAAGGGGGGTATTGCAAACCATTACCAAGAATGTGGTGGAGACAGCAGCAATCGCTGGTGCTGCTCCAAGGTTCATATACAAAATGATGAGTGCGAGGAGGACCTGCAGAGGCAACAACCAAACTCCATGAACATAAGAGCAGAAATCTCCCAATCTCTCCACATCCACGTTTATGAAATTGATTGTTTTCCCATGACCTGGTCCAGAAAACTTGATTGACAGAGACTTCTTGTATATCAATGCCATGAGAGCTGCCCGGATTCGGATGCCAATACGGTTGGCACCAAAATACCACTGTCTCTGAGACAGTGATTCCACAGACTTTGCCAAGAAGAACATTACTGCAAGAGTGATTCCATATCCGTAGCTCATGTATTCGTGCTTCTTCAACAAATAATCCACAAAACGGGTGATCAGCAATGGACCCATGTATGATGCCATTGTATTCGTGGCTACAAGAATATATACAAACTTCATGAGAACCATCATCAAAATTAGTAAACCATTATTATAGTGGAATCAAAGACAACATGACCAATGGGTACCTGCAAAAATGGCATTTATGGCCAATGATCTCCACACAACAATGAAAATAGCCTTAGGCAGGGGCGAAGAGCTGATTTTCTGCTCTCTAAGCGACTCTTCCAGCAAGCACGAGGCGTTTTCTGCTGTTTCGGATAGAGGAACTGATGGTGTATGTGGTGATTCAAGTCTTTGAGCTTTACCAGTTTTGAAAAGTGGGTTTAGCCATGAGAATGTAAGTTGGCTCCAAACACCAGCATTACTGAAACCACCAGCATCTTGCCAAGTGTTCTCTTCCTTTCCTTGACAAAAGTTTTCTTTGTTCCCTTCAAGAAATGGGTCCTCAAGCTCATGGTGCTTTCTGGTCCTAAAGCTAGGCAGAGCACTGAAACACACCAGAATAGAAAATGGGCATGCCAAAAGATCCACAAATTTTGCTTCTGAGACATGAATATCCACTGTTATTGCGGTGAAATGTGTCATCGAGTAAACTGAGACCAGAAGCAAATACAATATGGTGGAGTAGACCCACCAGAGAACAAGAACCATTGGCCACTTCTTCCCTTGGCATCCTACGCAGACAGCAACTGCAGTAGCAACAATCCAGGTAAAGGCAGATGAAACGGATCTATCAGAGACGATTCTGTGACACCAAAACTCATAAAACCCTGAACCCATACACAAGATAGAGACTATAGCACACCACAAGGGGATAATCCTACTGAAAACCGAGGAGTTTGTGCTCGGTAATCGATTTCCTGAGCCTCTATCCCCACCCTGTCTCATCCGTTTAAGCACATCCACCAAAACCCATGTTAGCAATACTACACAGAATGCTACATTGCCCACATCCACAGCAATCTCCATCGAGAAACCACCCATAAAACCCAGTTCACAACGTGTTGGTTGAATTGCAAAACAGAGAAATCAATGGCCTAATAGCAAGGACAACAGGGAAACCGAAACCCAGTTAAGAAAAAAGGTTGAAGATTACAAAATTAGAAAGAAAATTAAACTGATTATCCAAATCAATGCAGAAATTTGCTACTCGTTTTAAAGTGAGTCGATGATTCACAAGGGAAGTTTATTTTTCCTCGGTGAAAGTAACGCAGGTGGAAAAAAGAAACTGTTGGAGGAGTAATCAATGGGTCACACATGGAAGGTTAGTGGAGCTTTATCAAGCCCTCTGGATTCTTCCGCATGAATCAAGGAGAGAATAACATAATTACATAAAAAATAAAGCAAGGGCATCATTCAAAGCCGATAACCAGGACTATCTTTTTTTTTTGGACAGCAATCCGCAACTTTTTATTTATGTCGTTTCTATGTGGGTGGATGAATGGATGAATGTATTAACATATAATATCTTCGCATATATTTTCCACTCAATTATATAATATTTTCAGTCTAATTTTCTTCTTATTTATCTCCTTGTTTATCTCTTTATGTATTATTTGTCTAGATTGTTCTATTTAGTTTATAAAAGTCTTTTTTCTAATTTATATCTGAGTGTGTTGCATCAATAAAAAGAGTTTGAGTTCTCTTTTTCAAGATCTCCTTCTTTATTATCTCTCTTGTTGTTTTTCTTTAGGATGGATGGACTGCTGAGTAATGGCCAAGTTTTCTGAATAAATCTCAGCAGCCTCTGCAATCTCGTCAATATTTTGATTCCTTTGTTTGTGGACTCAAAACGTACTGTCTATTTTTAGACGTCTCCAGACGTTGATTTAAAAAATGAATTCATGCATGTGTTCATACTGTTAACATATTTCGAAGTTCGAACGCAAATTGCTAGCCGCCAGGGACATAGATTGGTGGTGTGAAGGTGACGTGTGAGTTGTGTGTATCCCCCTCCCTCCTCCCTCTTCTTTCCCTTCCCCTTATTTCGCACTTCCCTTGCATATTAGAGCATGTATATTGATATAAATGTTCTTTTCTCTCACTATTTATCCTCTATTTTTCCATCCACGTTGAAATAATCATTACACAACTCTTTTACTATTCACTCATTACAAATTTCTAAATTTCCATTATCCTCAATCTAAAACTCAACCTTTTCATTTTCCTTTCCATCCCCCTCAAATAATCATGACACAACTCTCTCCATCCTACCTAGCAAAACTGATCCCCAACCTCCTTCCACCACACACACATCCCCTGAATTATTGATTATACTCCTCCCCCACCACATCCCCTTCTAGACGGACCTGATTATGGTTCGAAATCGAAATCGAGAACTGATGGTTTTGAACCTGTTAGAATTTTATCCTAAAGACATGTAATAAAACAATGTTTATTATGAATAAATAAGATTGTTTTATGAAAATCAATTATGGCATTTCGCATGATATATATATTTGTATCATTTGTCCGATATTTTATTCTA
>JAOWBR010167430.1:0-11680 GCA_028571145.1 Dionaea muscipula
TATATTTTTATATGTTTACTTCTGTGATATCTAGCATGATGGTATTTGATTTCCTTCCGCATGATTTGGATTTTGTTTGTTTCATTTCACCCTTTCGGCTTCAATGACTCGTGGTTCAGCCCACGGGTTATCGCCGGTAGCGCCCGGCTCCAGGTGTTACACAACCTTTCCGCTACGCAATGTAATAGCGTTTGCATGCTCACGGGGGTTAACCATAGGCTGAGACGGCAGTTGCCCAAACCCTTAGCCTCTTATTTTGTTCACCTCGGTAGCTAATTGGCTCATCTGTGTTTCCACGCTTTTGAAGTTTGCCTTAGTTTCCTCTTGGAAATTCTCATTTTGTTTCTGATGTTTCATTGATGTAAACATGAATGCTTGGAACATATCATCCAATGACGTTCCCGAACTAGTTTGTCCCTTTAAAGTGGACTATTGTGAGGGATATTGCTTATGTTAGTCGTAATTCGAGGAGTTCTGGTTGTTGTTTTGATTCTGATTACTTCAGTATTGTTGATTTCCCTAGTTTTGATTTCCTTGATTGGATCCTTGGTTTTGGTTTTGATTGCTCCACCTTAAATTAGGATTGGAGTTGGCCATTCGGTTATTCTGGTTATCCCAAACCATTAGGTTCTGGCCTGTGTAACCTCCTACTGCATTCACTTCTTCTTCAGGAACCTCATCAAATAGTGTAGGGCAAGAATCAGTTGGATGTCAAGGACCTTGACACATACCACACAACTTGACTTGTTTAACTTGGCCTGCAGCCATTTTCCGAACTAGATTTGTCAAGTCATTGAGCTGAGATTGCATCTGAGCACTTGAACTTTCTTCTTTAGCTTTCCTGGATTCCTTTGATCAGAATTGTTGAGTGTTTGCAGCCATCTTTTCAATCAAATCCAATGCTCTTGCGATAGTCTTATCGTGCAAAGCTCCTCCACTAGTCGCATCCATCAAATGCTTGTCCTGAGACATCAATCCTTCATAAAATTACTGAATTACTGCTTGTTCGGACAGTTGATGATTCGAACAGCTTGACCGTAGCTTCTTATATTGTTCCCAGTATTCATAAACTGATTCACCATCATCTTGATGGGCACCACAAATGGCTTTTTCTTGCCATTGATACTCTTGTAGCTGGGAAGAATCGTTCAAGGAATTTGTTTTGGATTTCCTCCCAAGTGTTAATTGTGCCTAAAGGCAGAGAATATAACCATTCTTTAGCCTTTCCAGAAAGAGTGAATGGAAAAGCTCGGAGTTTAGTCTGCTCCACTGTGGCAGCTTGAGGTTTGCAATTTTTACACACGACATGAAACTTTGTGACAAACTGATAAGGGTCGTCTCCACTGAGCCCTTCAAACCTCGGAAGCAAATGAATAAGTCTAGATTTCAGCTTAAAATCCGCTTCCTTATCAGGATTATTGATGCAAAGTGGTTGCAACGCCATCTGGGGCCTTCCCAGATCCTTGAGAGTTTGGTTTGCATTGTTATTCACTGCCATTGGAATGTATGAATGAAATTACTCGGCTTCAGAAAATTCAGAGTCGGATTCAGAATAAGATGCAACCGACTCCAAATCGGTGGGCAGGTCAGAATCCGATTCCTCCTTGATATCAAGATATCCTTGCTGAGTTAATAATCTGGTTCTAGACCTAATCAAACGACCAGTAAAGCTCATACACATGGCAAGGCTATTCAAGTAAGGCCAAATAAAAATAAAAATAAAAACAACACATTAAGTCTCGAAGGCTAAAAATCACAATAACAAGTCCCCGGCAACGGCGCCAAAATTTGATCGGTCGATTTTCCTCCCCTATCGTTAAAAGGAAGGTATCGGGTCAAATCAAAAAGTTAATCCCAAGCTTGAACCACAATTAAGTAGCAAATGGCAAGTTAGGGTATCGAACCACAGGGACTCATCAGTGCAACTTCTAGCAAACTCAACCCGAAGTGGAGTTAAGTAATATAAAGATTGGGAGGGGGGTTGTGAGATGTCGGTAACTGATGACAAGACTTTGGTGAAACAAATAAAAGAAAAGTAGTTAAAGGGAAAGGGATAGAAAAGGATAAATATAGCTATGCGGATTTCTGCTGCAATTGGCCGAAGTCGGTAATACCGGCTTCGTACAAGTTGAGATTGGAGAGGCTATAACTGACCTCTTCCCTTGAACCTAAGGAGAATTGAACTTGGATCCAAGGAGGCTACAGTTTGATCCACTAGTAACACTCCTCTGTCACAAAAGTTCACCAGAGGAATCGATCACCTCTAGTGGTTAAGTTGGCAACAGTCACGTGCTTGTCAGGCACATTTTTACCGAACACAAAGAACAAATGACAAAACACAATTAACTGAATTCAGTCACAGTAATTGGATCGTAACTAGTTATACTCATGCATCAAAATGAACTTAATCCTTAGTTCTCTCTTGATTATACCCCACCACAAGGACCTTGGGTTGAAGGCGCATAAGTGAGATTCTCTAATTACACAGAGGAGATCAGCTTGATCTACTAGATATCCATCTTCAAATCTACTTACTCCTTGTGCGATTTACGAGCCAAGATTTAGATCTCTGATCAGTGATGATGAGGTTAATCGAATTGAGGTGAAATGAATATTAATGGTAATGAAACGATTTGGAGGATTTATTGATGGAGTTGTGAGATCACTCTATAGCTATAGGTCTGCTAGAGTGCAAAGTCTACAAATGCAAAGACTGGTAAAGCAAAGACGCTTTTACAATTCGCCTCGATTCCTATTTATAGATGAAGTTCTAAGGTCCACGTGTCCATGTGAGCTGGTGAAAGTTTGTTAGGCGATCCACCAATCAAATACTAGAATGAAATCAGCGATCCAGATTGGCTTGAGTGAAACTGCCCATCCTTACTTGTTGGATCAGGCTTGCGTGAACTTATTACCCATGCTCTTCTTGATTCTTCCTTTGAGGATCGTCACACACTGAGTTGAATATCCGTGTTGGTTAGGTGGTATGCTGAATTCGGAATTACCAAAATCCGTTCAGTTCGGTATTCCGAGGCCTTGAGTCAACAAAAACAAGGCAAAACGGAGTCGGCATCTCGACTCCTCTGGTTCGTATTTTGGAGTTCTTCTTACTCATTGTCTGTGGAGTCGTACCCTGAGCTCGGTATTTGATGCATGGAAGAGTTCCTCCTAGTCCATGGTGTCGTACCCGGATGTTCTTCCTAAAGATAGGGATGTCGGTAATACCGACCTCGGCCAAATCTTTGCCGACATTGCTTATAATCCTGAAATCACCACTTTTCTACCAAATGCTCACAAGGATAGGTTAAATCAAATAGGAATCAAACATGCTCTTGTTAACATATAAGTGGGATCGAATAAAGATAATTCAAGCATAGATTTGGCACATATAAATGTGCTAATCATTTACCCTGTCATAATTCCCAAACAAAAAATGACTAACATCAACTAGCCAAACAAGAACAACCAAAGCGTGTGTGTGTACATCCAAGTTCAAACCATCTTACCTCAAGACCAGACATGCATATGTAGGAAATAAATTCAGCACAAGAGCTAGTTCCACAACTCGCAGATATGTGTATAAATAATTGCAGGAAGTTACTCATGGAACTAGTCAAAGCAGAGCACTCAAGAAAAATTTAAGCAATCCTAAACTGTAGATCAGTAAATATTAAACTAGTGATAGAATTCAATTCTAAGGACTAAAGCCAATCTTACCACTTAAACCCATTTAAGATCAGAGTTACCAATTTTAAGGGAAATAGGCAATAAATGTAGGGAAAGGAGTCAGACCAGGTAGAGTTGAAAGGTAGAAGAGGGAATCTAAGTAAGTGTAAGGAGAATGCAGACTGATCAGGAATTCATTTCCAATGCATTTATTGAACAAAAACAGTTCTTCTTTCTTCTTCTCCTTCTTTCTAATTTCCACTTGTTTTTCTCATGCCATATTTTTCTTCATCAAAATTTTTTCATTATTCATATTTCCTTTTTGTTTCTCGAACTTGATGAATTTTTTTTCCTTTTCTTTTCCTTTTCTGCTTCTTTGATTTTTTTCATTCATCCTTTTCTCTTTTTTTCATCATCCCTTCCATTTGTTTATCCAACAAACCAACAAAATATACCCAAAACACCCAGAGCAAAAATCTATTGAAAAACTCTGAGACACAAAAAGAGGATATTTTGATGGAGGGGAAAATGTGTTTAATTAAGGCTCAACAGGGATGCAATTGGAATAAAAAAATAACTCTGAAAGCTCAAATTAAATCAAAGAATATTGGTAATCATCATTTCTTGAGCAGCATCTTTCAAACTTACACAAACCAAGTCCCTACAATTCCAAAATTCAATTCACTAACACAATGAAAACCACTACAGTATTCTAATTTTATGGCTCTCATCTTTCTCACTCATAGATAAGGAGACTTGTGCTTACTAAAATTTCTAGCTATGCATGCCACATCATCCTCTTACCATAGACTTGGATAGTGCACAAAAATTTGCCAAGGAGGTTCAAGCATAAAAATTAGTCTAAGCCAATCAAATTCCTAGAGAATGCATGACAGGGGAACCGTACTAGTGCAAGAAAAGTCCATACAGCATAGAAAATTCATCTATCATGCTAACAGGCTAGAAATAGCAAAGTAAACGACAATAAAACACATGCTAAAATTGTAGAGAAGGGAGAAAATTTTTAAATTTTTAAGCACAGTCCACTCCCCCCAACTAATCCTCGGAAAGTCCCGTGGGAGAGTGGAAAGAAATTACCTGGAAGCAGCTGAAGGGTTTGCAATCCGTGTAAGCTGACCTGCAAAGAAAATAGAACAAACAGCAAAAACAGAAACAGACATGGAAATAACAGAAATGAAAATGTCTTTGGAAACTCTATCATTCGCACGGTCCTTTCACGTCTCTCTAACGTTGATGTCCCTACAACCCGAATTGCAATGGGTGGGTAGGAGGGGCCTCAACTACTCCAAAGAGGACCTTTAAAGTAGCAGTAACAATGCTTCTGGTAGATAGCACAAGCAGGGAGGTGGAGTTCGGAAACCCGAAACTCCGTGAAAGCAGCTAAGAAGATTTAGCAAGAAACGTTCGGCTACCCACGCCCCTCCCCCAACTTTCTACCGGCAACGATTGTTAAAACCAGATAAAGGAGAAGAACAACAGAAATTCTGGATAACTAACAAAATTTTCAAAACGGCTCAAAACTAAACTTTACGAAAAGAAATGCGTATTTACTAAGAAAGGGCATTCTGCTCATTCAATCATTGTCCCTTGGGAGGCTGGGCAGGTCGCTCGTCCTTCCTCCTATTTAGTGTGCTTAAAAGCGGACCAACCTACGTCTCCAGCTTGGCAATAGCCTGAGTGTTTACGCTCACTTGCTTCTGGGTCTCAGTCAAGCTTGCCAACATCTTTGTTTGCTCACCCATTGATTTGATCATCACTGCCTCAAAAGGTGTGGGCGTTAGTTGCATTAGCGGCGATGGCGTTTAAGGTATCGTGGCTAGTTGCGACGACGGTGGTGATGGTTTTCGTGATGAAAGTGCAGGATGCTGTGGGTAATACCCGTACACAGCATTGACTTGTGCGGGATCAGGTGGAGAAGGCTGGGTCGAGGGACATACCGTCCAGTGATGTATTGTGCTACCACAGGTAACACAGGGTTCAATTTGTGCAGGGCGGGGGGTGGTGGCTGCATCTTGCTGTAAGAGCAAATCCAACTTTTCGGAGAGAGATACAACAGTGGATGTGATGGTTTCAGTGGCGCTAAGCTTGTTCACACCCTTTTGACTTGAACTACGTGCATCTACAGGCTTATCTCGTCAATCAAAAGTGGATTGGAGTTGAGACACGTCACTTAAATTTTCAAACAAGCCCCATACCGTATTCTCGTCTTTCGTCATCACGGACCCTCCACATGAGGTGTCCATCATCTAACGTTGACTTGGTAAGAGGTCGAAATAAAAATTCTGAACAAGCTGCCACTTTGGAATGTCATGGTGAGGGCATTTGCGCAACAGATCACCAAATCTCTCCCAAGCCTTATATAGGTGCTCAGTGCCGTGCTGCCGGAAGGTGGTGATCTCACGACGGTTTTGCAGCGTCTTTCCCATCGAAAAATATTTCTGAAGGAAAGCCGCACTCATCTCCTCCTACGTCCTAATTGTGCGGGGCGGCAGAGTGTTAAGCCAGTGTTTCATCTGGCCTCTTAACAAGAATGGAAATAAGATAAGCTTCATCGCATCAACTAGAAAATTATCAATTCGAAGGGTCGAGATGATGGATAGAAACTCAGAGAGCTGGCTGTACGGGTCCTCTTGAGATAAGTCGTTAAAGGTTGGAAGCGACTTGATGGTGTTGGGCTTAATCTCATAGTGGGCAGCATTTATTACAGGTAAAACAATGCACGACGGTGTGTCGTACACGTTTGGCATGAAGTGTGTGTGCAATGGTAGGGCTACCCCATTATTACCCCCGTTCCCAGCATTCTGTGCATTTAAAGCGTCCTGAGCTCCGTTAACCCCATTGTTCTGACCATTCACGTTTTGTGGTGGAACTTGATCATTTTGTGGAAGGTCATCCATTTTAGCGGTGCGTGGGTTTTTCTTTTTGTTCGTAGGTCTCCTTAGGGTATGAGCTAATTCTGTTAATTCCGGCCTAAGAGATCTACGTCAAAGCATGCAAGTTCAGAAATACGCTAAAGCAGCAAGATAAAAATAAACACTACTAAACAAAGCAGGAAACAGGAATAAAACAAAGCAGAATTAAAAATAAAAATCAAAAGACTCAAAAGGAAAGTACAGCTAGAAATAAAAATTAAAATCTACCCAAAAATTTTAACGACTGTCCACGACAACGGCACCAAAATGATAGCATGCGTCGTCGGGCTCACTATAATTAGAATTTATAATAACACAGCTTACCAAATAAGAAGCTAGCGGTGAGTCGAGGTTGATCCGCGGGACTTTTGAAAATCTCACAAGTTAAATTAATTAACTTTCCTAGCAGGGATATATCGAATAGAGGATTCGATTAGGTCCTAAAACAATAATTGAACGTGATAAAAGTAAAGATAAATGTCGTCACGCGAGGCGACGACTCAACCAAATCCTACAGCAGACAGCTTGTGTGGTTAGAGCTCGTCACGGCCGTGACAGAGCTGTCACGGTCATGACCCTGTATGCAGGACACAGTCGGGACTGTTGAGTCACGGTCGTGTCTGTAGCGGATTCCTTAGGGAGGTTGTGTGCGCTTGGAACCAGACGACGCTTGGACTTTGACGATTTCTAATGCTGAGTTTAATCTGTTGTCATGCAGCAATAACTAGGATGCGATCAGTGTTTGTCCGATTTGTTCAATCAAGTACCGAGAATGCCTTCAATACCTAGTCTAGCCGATTGTCACTAGCGGCACAATCCAAACAAACAACGAATGATATGAAATTATCAATCTATGAAAGATGATAAATCCGGTTCAATATCCACGAATCACAACCTAAGACTAGGCGAACCATCAGTCCAACGTTCGGTTACAAATTCACACAACGAAAAATAAAAGATTGAACATTACGATTCAAGCCAGAGGTCAAACAATACCGAAGTACTGGATCTAGATGTGCAGCATCTTGGCGGTGTATTTGCCCCGCCAAGTGTTCATGGATGGTTGTCGTAGTCCGCCGCCTTGCTCCCGAGGGTCTCTGCCTACTTTTGGTCTCCTGATGGGCATCTGTAGCAGCTAGGGTTCAAAAGTGGAAGAAGCGTCGATCCGCAGATCGCTTCAATTAAATAGAGCAGCAGATGCAGTCAGTCACGGTCGTGACACACCTGTCACGACTGTGACAAGCTATAATCGAGCTGGGCCGCACGCAGTTTCTTCTGGACGCATCCACGACTTGTCGGATCTGCATGGCAGCACAAATAACGTGCCAATTCGGTCCATTTAAGTCTCGGCTCGCGTCCAACCTGTAAAATACACAAAAAAATAACACAAAAAACCCGTAACGCAGCATCACACAATTTAAATAAAATATACAATAAGCTCATGTGCTTAAGCCCTTAGTGTATACATTTTAGCATAAAATTTGAATGCGTTGAGCGCACTTTCTGCGTCTCAACAACTGTCTCAGTCGAGACTAATTCAGGCATTTCAATCGAGACTGCTTCAGGGAAATGAGTTCAGTCGAGACTGCTTCAAGGAGATGCATTCAGTCAAAACTGCTTCAAGGATATGCATTCATTCGAGACTGAATTAAGCCAACATCACTTAGTCGAGACTACTCCAATCTAAGATTTTTAGTCGAGACTGATCTAGTCTAGGATGATTCAGTCGATCCTGAATCACAACTAAGATGGTGATGTGGAAATTTAAGGGAGATTTTCATTAAAAACATTGGAGAAATTGCTGACATGGCATTTCTTTATTAATATACAGCCAAGGATATTAAGGCAACACGTGAGGGGAAAAATTTAAAATTTTTATCTATTTTGGGCCAGACAATCATTTTTGGATCCCACATTTTGCGGCGTATCTGTCATAATTTGGGAAATTTCTCAGACATACGAAAAGACAGCCAACCTTCACAATCTTTGAGACAAACTTTCTCAAAAATATCCCCAAACATTAAAATTTCTTTCTCACTCTTTCCCTCCTCTTCAACTTCGAAGCTCGAAACTCAGAACCCTCAAGCAAAAACCCACAGAACCCTAATCTTTTTCTCGTAGCTCTCTACAAATCTTTCATTGGCACCCAAATTTGGCAACGATTTCCAGAAGATTTGCTCACAGGACTCACTTTTGACATCAAGAACTTTCTTCAAAGCACTGCTTGCACCGAAGCTGCGAAGAAGGTGATTGATGCTCTGGAGAAGAGTAAATTGACTCAGTTTATTTCCGTTCAAATCTCTACCTGGTCTTCCGTGGATGTTCTAGACTTCTACAAAAATGTAAAATACAAAGGAGATATAGTGACTTCGAGGGAACAGAAGTGGTATTAAAACCCGAAACCCTACACCAACACTTAGGGCTACCCAACACTGGCGAAAAGGACATCAACAAGATCAAATTTGAAGGAGAAGATTTCTGGAAGGTGATACCTAAGGAAGAAGATAGCTCTAGCAACTTCTCATGCAAGACAATAATGCTGAAGGAAGAATTTCACTTCCTAAGTGATAGCATGCGTCGTCGGGCATGCTAAAATTAGAATTTATAAATCACGTACCTACGATAAACAGAAGTTAGCAGCAAGCACGAGGTCGATCCGCAAGGATGGTTGTAATTCTTGAGTTGAATTAATTTATATTCCTAGTGAAGGAAATATCGAATGGGTGATTCGATTGGTTTAGATAGCAGATAAAGTGCAGATAAATTAAAGATAAATATCGATAAGAATAGCGACGACTCCAACTTAAGCCTAAGGCAAGCCGGCAGTGCGCAGGGTGCGCGTCATTGCCATGACATGTGAGTCACGGTCGTGTCCAAAAGGAAGGGTCACTGGCGTGACCTGCTAGTCATAGTCGTGACTAGCTGGAAGGCACCAGAAGCACTATGCGACCCTGAACAGGTTGTGCGCGGATTGGATTATATTCTAATTGGTATAAATCCTATTTTAGCAGATTAATTAGGGATTGATTGCAGTTCCAATACTTGGTTCGATCAATGTCTACGCGGCTTACGGAAACAATATCTCGAGAACTTAATCAAGGCATATGGCATCTCGAAGTTTCACGTCGACAACTAACCTAGTCGTTTGTCAGAGGACACAAATATTTAAATTAGCAGAATCAAATAGCTCAATACGTTTCAAGATTACACGAATCAAACCCTACGACATGTACATTATTGCATCCAAACATCCGATACACAACTTAAGCAATACACGGCATAAAAGTATCAACTTTAATTACATGCCAAGAAGATACCAATAAATGGATGAGTGGATCATGCTACGCGTGCATCCCATCGGTGAATAGATCCTGCGGGTGTTGATGGATGATGGTCGTCGTCTCCGCTTGTGCTTCCAAAGTGGAAATCGCCCTCTAGATCGTCTTTTGAGTTGATGTAGCCGCCTAGGTCAAAGGTGGGAGAGGATTCGAAGCTGCAGCATCGCAAGAATTAATAGGCTGTAGGTCTGGGCTCCGTCATGGGCGTGACAGACAGTCACGGCCATGACAGGGACGTTTTGCCTTGGGCCGCATCTGCAGCCTAGCTGAGCGTCGCGGACGCGTCCGTGGCTTGTCGGATCTGCATGGCAGCCTCGTATACGTCCATTTTCACCCCAAGAACGTCCCCGATCCATGGTCTACCAACAAAATCATTAAATAAATGCGTAAAGTGCGTAAAATAACATAAAATATGATTTAAAACCTATGTGCATAAGAGCTAAACATATACGTTTTGGCATCAAATGAGAGCGTGAAGAGTACACTTTTATGTGCTCATCACACCCTCCAACTTAATCCTTGCTATTCCCTTAGCAAGCTAGCATGAAAAGAATGAAAAACTAAGCTGTGAAACTACACCTACACATTCCTAATTCTACCAGTCATAAATCCCATACAGAAAATAATCAACCGCAACTAGTAAGACAATAAACAACCATAGAACGTGTGTGTGCATCCAAGTCTTTCCATCTTACCACAAACCCAAGCAAATGCAAATAGAAAACAAATCTAGCATAAGTGACAGCTCCCAAGCTCACAGGTAATATTAATTCAATTAAAGTAGACCGGTGATCACTCAAGGAGCTGGTGAAAACAGAACGCTCAAAAGAAAATGGTCATCCTAGCTAAGTGACAATCCTGCATTAAACCACTAATAGGAACTAGTTAAGAGGACAGAAATTCGTCTTACCACACACCCTATGCTTGAGATTAAAATTTTCAATACAGCAGGGAATAATGTGGCTTAGAAAATTAGGAGAGAGGTAAAAAAGAATAGATGAGAAAAGGGTATCCAAAGCAAGAAGGGAATGTTACAAAAAAAAAAACCTTCAGATGGTGGACAACAATTCACATGCTTAGCTCATACACATCTCTCACGACCTTCTTTTTATTTCTTTTTTTTTCATTCTCCTTCTAGTCACAGCAGGCCCCTTTTTTTCCTTTTTTTTAAAAAAAAATCCTTCTTTGCTTTTATCTTTCTGTTTTTTTTTTTCAAGGCCTTTCTTTCGTGCTTAATTTTTTTCATCAATTTTTTTTTTCAACATCCTATTTCTGTTTCCTTTCTTATCTTTAACAGGTCATCCCCATGTGTGAATTTTAAAACGAATCTGGAGCATACTAAGGTAGGCAGAGAATTCTACAGGCTTAACTCCAAGTGAAAATAGAAATCATGGGTGCAGGAATCAAAGAATTCAACGTGTTTGGGCTCAATCAGGGGTGGAAATGGAACATGCAAAGAAAGATACTTGAGGCTCAATATTTTCAAAAACAAAAAGACAGCTGATGTAGCCGTGAAAATGGCTACATTACTTTACCTTTTACTTAAGATAAGTCCCATGTTTTATCTTAATTTAGTATGATCTACGCTTCTTTTCAGTTGTTTCTCAGAATTTTCATCATTTGGAGGAAGCTAGGCAAGTTGATATCGCCACAGGAGCAAAGGATGGAAAAGCAGCTTAAGTTGGGACATGGCGCCATCCACTTTCCAGAAGGTTGATCCTGAAGACAAGACTTCCATCATGT
>JAOWBR010167441.1:0-11680 GCA_028571145.1 Dionaea muscipula
CCCGAAGGCCCGACGGTTGACGTCTATAGGCCCACAGTGTCTGAGCAGATATCCTAGACGTGGATGATGTATACCATTGACATACATGCGGCATGTCGTCCGTCCAACCCGTCATCCGCTGGGCGAAACTCGGGAAAGTACTTAAATATCCATGCCTGATAAAATAAACTCCATTGTCAAATAAATATTTATAAAATAATTAAAAGACTCTATGATCAATTTAAAATTGATATATGCAATAGAGTCATGCAGCCTAATATTTGTGCAGTATATGCTCTCGAAGTTGTCCCGATGGTACAATAGAGATATGCTAGAGCACCTGCACCCTAGGCATACTCGTCGACGGACCACAGATCATCCAGGAATAGCAAGAAATGACCGTGCAGCCTATTTTGAGTCTTGTCTACGAATAGTGTCGCCCCCAACATCCACAGGAGGTAACCTTTCGCCAAACGCTCTAACGGTACACCGACGACTGATAGGTAATCCCTCACATTGTTGAACCTGACACAGCTGAACTTTCACTCTTGCTCAATCTACTGAGGAGGCACGCCTAAAAGGAGCGACATCTGTATCTTAATCGTATCGGCATCTACATCCGATGTGATCGCCCGACCACTGACAGGGATCCGTAAGATGTACCATACATCGTGAAGGATAATGGTCATCTCTCCGAATGGTATAAGGAAACTATTCGTTTTCGGCTATCATATCTCCACAAAAGCAAATATCAGCTGCATGTTGATGTGCTGACGCATGGCAGTACTCAAGTAAGACAGCTGGTTGCCTGTGATCAACTCCATGACCTGATCATCCTCTATCTGCCATGACCTCAACCGATCAGCACGGCTATGACACTCTAATACAGCTCGCTTCTACCAGAGAAAATAATAATTTCGACATAAAAATATGATCTACGATATAAAGTAATGTATAATTGTATTCAAAAAATATCTTCGTACCTGTCTTCTCCATATTGCATACGCGACATGGCGACCAAAACTCTGTAATAGCGAAGGGTTCGACGGTCCTATAGGAACATCTTGGGTCAACCGTCATGACCCATCTGCAGGCTAACGACCCCGACATCGGCTCCTCTGGGGAACATCCTCCTCCTCCATCTCTTGATCCTCCTACTCCATCTCGATCAGTGGATCGGCCAACCGACGCTCCTGAAAAAGTTGAAGGAGACGAGACATCAAACCCTTCCCCCTCCCCGAGTAAGGTGTGGAAGGACTAGCAGACATGCCTGCAGAAAAGATAAGGAGAAGGGCTAGTAGATGGGTCTGTAGATGGGCTTGCAGATAGGCTGACAAACAAAAAATGTAGAGGCCTCATGAGCAAACTGTCGCTCAACCTCAAACATCTCATCATACTCAAATCTTTGGTCATGAAACGACAGTGCAAACGACTCATTTACGACCTCAGTTGTACGAATGTTGTACGAATGCAATACGAACGCTGGTGATGGTTGTTGGTTCACCGGTGGATCAATATCAGACTCCTCCACTGTCTATTTGACTCCTCTCCGTGCAGAAGTCGTAATCTGTCGATGTCTTAGTTGAACATTATACCAATTAGCATCTGATCTTCGACGGTGTGACATCTGTTAAAATAACTATTACGTTTGGAAAATTTCGCATCCGGTTTAAACCTGAAACCTCCCAAAGGTAGATATCCAAGTCCCGATGCCGATCGGGCGAAGGTGGCTCCGGCCGGTGGAGGTCCCGATCGGCTCGGGGGAGAAGTGAATGTTGAGGATGAAAGGTGACTTCGATTCGTCCACGTCTGTCGTCCTCCCGTCGTCGGGGACCTGAAATGGACAAGCAAACCGCGTTAGAGGGTACTACCGGGTGTGACTCCGGGGCGACCGCTCCAATGTTTAAGTTATCAAGTGCCCAAAATGACTGGAAGCCCACGTTGAAGAGTACCGGATGAAGCATGCAAGGAATGAGAGAGTCGGATGAGGTGGGTCGGGTGGCCGAGTGATGCTCACTCTAAAGGGAGAAGGTGGAGTATTTTTAGGCTTAGAGGAACAGGTGAAGAACCAGGAGCATCTGGTGGTTCTACTCGTCTCGAGTACTCCACTCGGCTCGGAGGAACAGGGGAAGAACTAGGGGCATCTGGTGGTTCTACCCGACTCGGGAGCTCTACTCGACTTGGAGGAACAGGGGAAGAACCAGGAGCTTCATATGTTTCTACCCGGCTCGGACCGAGTGGGGCGCAGGTGGAAGCTGGGTTCGGCCAGAGAAGGAGGAGATCCCCCAGAATGAGAAAGGGATGGGGCCTATTTATAGGCAAGGGTTCCAAAATTTTGGGAAGCCCGTATGAGCAATCCAGAGCTCCGATTGACGAACGGTCAGTGGCTATGAACTCCTAGCGAGGTCAGAAATCATCCAAGACGGGTTTAGTCGGCTTTGACCCGAGTTTGACCAAGAGTTGACCGAGGCTCGGGGCTCGCTAGAAAGTTCAATTTCGAATCCTTTGTCCACGTGTCATGGGAAAAAAATCCACATATAACATCAGTCCCCCAACTTTGGAGTGCGAACGTAGTTCGGACTGTGAAGTTAGATATCAAGTCAAGTCTGATCAAATTAAGTGGACAAAGGTCCGAGCCAATCTGCTACTGGCATGAGCAATGGGTGAGCGGTCTCCTGACAGCCGGTTAGCCTGAGCTTTGAATACTGACGCCGGTCTAAAAAGAAAGGGGTCACGGGTATCGATCTGTGTCGATGAGCCCAAGTGAAGAGGCGATGTGGTGGACTATGCGATGAGAGGACATGATTTACCCAGTATGGTTCATGAGACAAATGGACGGAAATGGCCAAGGCCAGAAGCGTTTGCCAAGAAATTCATCAGTAGGCATGCGCCAGAGAAGTTAATACTGGGTGTTATACCTTGTACCGGATTAACCGGGCTTTGATGATATTTAGAAATTTAATTATGATTAAGTTTGGCAATTTTGTGATTTTAGTTTTTGAAGGTCGTTCGAGCTTTTCCTCGGAGTATGGCATAGGTTACTTCGGCGCCGTAGGCCCCGTACTCGAACATTGGCTTGAGGCATTTTCTCTACCCCTTCTTACCCAAATAAAGGTTCACCGTGCGTCCTTGAACCGATAACCATCTTTCGGCTAAACTAGCCTCCTTCGTCTCTCGGGACCAACAAGGGTAGTACAAGAATATTCAGCTGTTGTCCATCGACTACGCCTTTCGGCCTAATCTTAGGCCCTGACTCACCCTCCGTGGACGAACCTTGAATTTATTTGGATTTATTTTAAAAATGACGCATTTAAAGGGCAAAATGATCATTTTGAGATCGGGGATGAATCACGTGAAAATTTTGAGATGACAATTACCGTCATGAGAAATGGTGATTAACGAGTACCATATTGACATATTTTTGATAAGTTTAGAGATACGATTTTAAGGTGAGAATGATTTAGTATTAATTGAATAAAGTTGTATTTTATTTAGTTTAAGGGTAGAAGTTAGAAGACATACCTTTGTTTTGTGCTTCACCTGCACGTGAGCAAGAGGAGTAGAGGCTAGTGGTAGCTTATTTTGTTGACTCCTACCTTGAAAACTATGGAACTAGCTTAGTAGATAAGCTTGATTTAGCTAGTTAATCAAGGAGTTCACACGTAGCCTAGCCACCAAGCTGCCTGCCTCTTCATTCCTTGGCATCAGCTACTATCCAACAGAGAAAAGAAAAGAAACAGAAAGAAGAAGGAAAGGGAAAGATAGCAACCGAGAGAAAAAAGTGGAGAAGAGAAAGAAGACAAGTGAAAATTAAAATTATTAAGTTAGTAGTTCATCTTGAATCAAGCTTGTGTGCTTCAAGGGAGAGCCCAACCTTGCCATATCAGAGTTAGAAAGGTAAGAATTTTTCCCTCTTGATGATTATTTGAAGTTGGTAGAAAAATTGTAAAGCATGATCAAGGAAGTTCATGTAGTTTTCAAGCTTTAATGATTTTCGAGTAGCAAGAATGTGATTTAACCCTTGGTTTAATCTAAGAAGAGTTAAAACAGTTTAAATGCATGTATAATGATATGTATCAGCTTATATTTTGAGGAATTGATGATGATAAAATGGTTTGAAGCATGTGGATGAAGTTTTAGGTTGAAATTATAGAAAATATGATTTTTCATTTGGTTGAATGATGAATTAGGTGTTGATTTAGCTCGGAAATGATCCAAGCGTGCTCTATCCATGATTCATGATGCGTTTGAACCATTGGTTAAGGAGTTGGGACAAGTGTATCGATAGAAGCAGAATCTGAATTTCGGTTTTGTGCAGAGGGAAAAGTGGTCGACCACTTTTTCCACAAGTGGTTGACCACCCACAGTGCAGTTTTGCTGTTCGGTCATTTCTTACCACTTTTAGGTTCGAATTTGGAAAAAATTAAAGAACGAAAGTTGTAGATTTCGATGTTAAATGTAAGTAGGAAGTTGGATCACCTCAATCGGACATCGTATGAGAAAGTTATGGCTGTTTTACTAAAAACTGTTGGAAAGGGATTTAACGGATTAATGGAAGATCCGTTGACTTGGGGTTTCCTGTTCTTTACCCTTTGGACTTGGGGAATGTCTAATACATGTGAATAAGGATATTTACAAGTTGTTGGGAGGTTTTTAGAGGGGTTTACCATGTAGAGGTATTTATTTTTCCTTGAGATTAGTGTTGGTTTTCTACTTTTGTGTTAATTTGTGTGTTTACCTAGAAACTTTCATCAACCTTGAATCCGAACCTGAAGGAGAACAACCCAATCCAAGCAAGCATCAATGATTGGTTACTTTCACATCCTATCAGGTGAGGATAGTTCGTGACCTCCCGTGGTATTCGGTATCATTTTATTTATACCCTCTGCTTTATCTACAGTTAACATAGTAGCTGCTTCAAATATTGATTAGAGTCACTTATTGATAATGTAAGATCCACAACTCTCTGTGGTGTTTTCTTAGTTTTCATGAGTTTTCTTATGTTTGGAAAGTACACTTTATTATGGTCCTGTTAATCACGGGCACGAGAAGGATCAGTCATACCGTTTAGGTACATCATTCCGGTCATTGTGTCGGGGTGTACGCTACTGAGTATGAAAGACGCACTTTCTCGTGTTGTTCTGTAATGGGGATTGTAATAGAGTGTTTATGAATTATATTTTATTATTATGGGATTTTGAAATATATTTCATTGATAAACATGAGTTTAGCTATTGTTAAGTTGAGTTAGATTCTAATATCTTCGTGGAGATAGGATTCACGTGTGATTATAAAAGAATGAAAAAGAACAGTTTTAGTTTATTTCCAAGTGATTGATATTTAATGAAGTCCGTTGATTATGTTTGAAGGGATGTTATCCCACATAGCATTGATGACCCTTAGAGTAACTTCGACAACGTAGGATTAGTCTCTTATGGGGGGGACGACTTCTGATGTCACAACATCTATGGGTGCTCTTGCCTGCAATAAGAGAACTTGGACGGTTACTTCTTCATAATACATTGATCTTGGTTACCATACCAGATTGCGATTCAAGTTAGTAGGGATATCCCTAGGGGTGAATATAGCTTGTTTTCCTTTACGATTAGAACGTATTTGTTTTATAGTATTTGTTCACAAGACAGATGCTATAACCGAAAGTTACAGTTTTAAAGATTGCTTTGTGGTATTTGTTCACAAGACAAGTACTATAAACGAAAGCCAGTTTTAAGGATTTGTTTTATGGCGTCTGTCTATAAGGCCGACGCCATACCAAAAGTTACAGTTTTAAAGATATGTTCTTATGAGTTTGGAATTTTTAAAGATTGTTCTGTTAGTTCTGGTTCTATGTGTCGAGCCTTGTTTATTCCTTCCGGCATGAGTTTCATGTTGTGATAGTGAATAGTTTCAGCCTTTCGTTGGTTGTATTTCCATTTTGAGATATTATCTTTGAATTCACTATCCAGTTTCTTGTTACCTAGAAGCTTGCTATCCTTTTGTTCAGAATGTATGCTTTTGCTTCTACCCTGTCTATCCTCACTCAGCCTAGTTAGTAAGCTGACAGTTACTACTTTTATCTCTTTTCAGGAAGCTACAATCAGATATAGAGGATGTGACAAAAGTGACGATCTCATGCCTCATAGGTTGACTCGGGACGAGGGATTACGAAGATTTAATTAGAAAGTGTTTCAAGTTTTGTCTTCTGTTGTTTGGATCAGATTGTATAGTAAGAATTGAAGTTGAGATACGGTTCCACTTTGTGACACGGTATGCACATGATTTTCCACCACGTGGTCTTGAGTTTCATTAAGTTTAGTTGGTTTGTGGACTTTTAGGCTTCAATGACTATTTTACGAGTTATTGTCGATTTCACCCCGAGTTGGGGTATTACACTGAGTAGATCTGCTTGTGTCCTGCGGGCTTGTAGAAATCGGACATGAACAATCCAAGCATGAAGTTGTTCATGAAAGCCAACACTTACGACATCGGTTGAAAAATCTGGAGCACTTAGCTGTGAAAGGCCTGAAATATCGGCTAAGAAGCCGAAAATGACGGCTGAGAAGCCGGAAGTGACGGATGATAAGCTTAAAGTGATAGATGAGAAGTCAGAAGTCGTGGCTAAAGAACCGGATATGACGGCTAAGGATCCGGATGTGGGATGGAGTATTGATGATAGTTGTTGTCGCTTTCTCGACCAAACAATCGGACCTCATGAATGATAAGTTGGAAGCAGTCAACGGCCCAAGGGCTAGCGGGAGAGGTCCCGAGTTTGGTTTGTCGTGTAGGGGAAAGCCCAAAACATGGGGAATAATGGCTTGGAAGCCGATGTTTTTAGTCGCTCGACTGTTGATGTCAACGGAAGGCTTGAGACGTCCTGCAAATTACCAGATATGGCTCAAAGGCCGGATGTCATCCTCTAAACCTCTAAAATTTAGATACGGCTTGAGGGCTGATTGTGATCTCCAAACTTCATGACACGGCTCGAGGGTCGGTTTGTGATCTTCAAACTTCATGACACGGCTTTAGGGCCGGTTGTCATCTTCGAACTTTATGACACGGCTCGAGGGTCGATTGTCATCTTCGTACTTCATGACACGGCTCGAGGGCCGATTGTCATCTTCGAACTTCATATTGATGTGTTTAGGGCAACCCAAAAAAAATACGCCCTCGTACACCCCACGTGGTGTGCCTACAGTAAATGGTTTGTTTTTTCTCCTCGTCCAAACTGGGTTGTAAAAAATTAAAAATAACATTTCCCTTCTTCGTCAATCAAATTTTGCCCTTTATATCTGCGACTGGGACTTTCCACACAATCCAACGGCTGCGGAGTCCTTACTATCAGATCCCACGGTCACCATCTTACTTTCACTGTTCCACATCCACTCCCAAAAATATCTCTTATTTTAATTTAATTTATTAAATTAAATTTCCCATTCGTGAAAAACCTCCGTTTTAGGGTTTTAGCCTTCCCCATTATCACCATCACACAGTCTACCTCTCTCGTTCACAGGGGGCGCTCGCACTCTTCACCCAGGTTCTCGATCTCGTCTCTCTCGAACAAATTCTCTTTCTCAATTCTCGAGTTAGGTTTTGAGCATCCTCTTACTTTCAAGTTTTTCTCTTAAAATTTTCATATTTGATCTATGCGCTTTCTTACAATCGTGTAAGATGATTGGTATGATTTGTTTCGGTGGATAGGGTAAATTGATATGGCAACCGTTTTGGGTAAAATCGGAGGCCGTGAATTGTCTTCATTTCTGGGTTCTGCGATCTTGTAGCTTAATCGCTTGTGGCAGGCGATTGTTTTTGTTTGATTGAGTTTTGATGGATGCAAAAGCGCAATTGGGTCGATCAGGATTAGGGTTCTTTTGTTGATTTTTTTTTTGTTATGGGTTTTTATCCTCGGGCTTGATGGGTCGAATCGAAAATTCTATTTTTCTTGTCCGCATGTGTTTTGAGGTTTGTGTTACTCTTGTTGGCATGGGTTTGAGGTGCTTTGGATGCTAAGTTGTATCGTTTTCTTATAGGTTACAGAGATGGCTTTCTTGAGAAAATTTGGATGTGTACTCAAGCAGACTGTGTCCAAGCAGATTGGTTCTGACTTGTCTGCATCTAATCCTTCCATATTTCAAGCTGTAAGGTGGATGTCATCTTCGAAGCTCTTTGTTGGAGGTGCAGCATCTTTTACTTTCTCAAGATTGATTCTCTGTTGTTCTACTTATGATGGCCAACATCGATGTTCTGTTGTTGATAAGCAGGTCTTTCATATGGCACCGATGACACTAGCTTGAGGGAGGCGTTTTCGAAGTATGGTGAAGTTGTTGAAGGTATCTGCATGTTATTTTTGTTTGAATTTGGAAGCGGCTTCTTTGGAATTTGCCTCATTTTTCTCACTACAAAGATGGGAGCAATGTATTCCCACCCGGGTTAAAACTAGAACGAGAAAATATATTGAATGACCTTAAAATTGAAGAAAAATGAAAAATCAGCTAAACACTTGTAACTGTTAAGACAGTTTATGACCCTATTCTATATGTTTCCTGACCTTTTGCTCTTTTGGTTTCTACCGGGGTGGGGCAAGGGGCTTGGATATGATGCCGGTTGATATGGGATATGAATTATATTACATTGTGAGTTCCGTTTGCAGCTAGAGTTATCATCGACCGTGAAACTGGTAGATCTAGAGGATTTGGTTTTGTTACTTATACATCAGTGGAGGAGGCATCTAGTGCTATTCAAGCATTAGATCAGCAGGTATGCCTTCTTCATTTTTGGCACAAGTTTTCTACGTTTTAGAACTTCACCGTAGTTGTAAAGTGTACATGAAATTAAGATACTTCATCTGCCAAATGTCAGTTCAAGTGCCTAGACTTGTAGGGACGGAAAGAAGATTGTTTGTAAATTTAATTTTATGATTAGAATGAATGCATCATTTTTCAATTGTTTTCCATTTATTCCACTGTTGTTCATCCGGAAAAGAACTCTCAAGCTTAGCATAACTTACATCATAATACTTTCAACAACATCCTGAAAAGATGCCTAATTTTGGTGGACTCCCAGTGCATATCTCTGCATTCACGATGTGTAACCTACTTCGCTTCCATATAAGACCGAAAATACCATTATTTCCTACGAACTAGACAGTAGGCCAAGCCAAATATAAATAAACCAAGTTATTATCCGTCATCATCAATCATTACTTGAGATATTGCCAACCCAAGTTACCTGCGGAAATCATCCTTGGTATAGATTTGAGGATTTGCTTCCATTGTCACTTTAATATTATTTCTCATAAATAGCCTTTGGGGCAAAGGCACAAATGGGCTTCTTAGTTCTTAATATGCAGTGGCAGCCATCTTGTGGGATCTGCTGCCCTTGTTCAATCTACCTTTGACTGAACCAGATTTATTGCAGGAAACTTCTTCAATGCTGTTCTGGGTTTCAATTAAATTCCATTAGTTATCCTTTTAGGTACGTTAACTGTTGGCAGGCAAATTGGTAAAAGTGTAGACACTTTCACCATCTTTTAGCCCTTTCTGTATTAAGGCCTCAAAAATTGAGAGGAATTCTAGCTTGTACCTCAAAACTGTGAACCATAAATTTATTAGGTTGGGCCACCCTTTCGATAAATTTGTTGATTGCTGCATGAAATTTGATTAAGCTGTAAATGGTTCTTGCCTTTGTGCTGAAGGACACTGAACTACTATTATTTGGTGTATTTTTGAGGAACTCTGATAATCTCAGCTTATGCTTTTGGTTAAATGTATTTTGCTTTTCTCCTCCAGTTTCTTGACAGCCGTAAAGTGAGGGTCAATTACGCAACAGATAGAGCTCGTGGCCCTGGGTTTGGCGGCGGCGGCGGCTATGGTGCTGGTGGTGGCAGCTATGGCGGGTATGGTGCTGGTGGCGGCGGCTATGGTGCTGGTGGCGGCGGCTATGGTGGTGGAACCGGCGGCTATGGTGGTGGAACCGGCGGCTATGGTGCTGGTGGAACCGGTGGCTATGGTTCTGGTGGAACCGGTGGTTATGGTGCTGGTGGAAATGATGGCTATGGTTCTGGTGGAACCGGTGGCTATGGTGCCGGTGGAAATGATGGCTATGGTGCCGGTGGAAGCGGTGGCTATGGTTCCGGTGGAAGTGGTGGTTATGGTGCTGGCTCTGGTGGTGGTGGTGGTGGTTATGGTGCTGGCTCTGGTGGTGGTGGTTATGGTGCTGGCTCTGGTGGTGGTTATGGTACTGGCAGCAGTGGGGGTTATGGAGGTGGCAACTACGGAGGTGTAACTGGAAATGTTGGTGGTGAAGGTTATGGTAGCAGCACTGGTGGCTATGATGGAGGTGCTTATGGAGGTGGTGGTCAGGCAAGTGGTGGAGGTGTTGATCAACATGGAAGTGGAGGGCCATACGGAGGTGGAAGTTTTGGAAGGGGTGGAAGTCCTGGTGCCTATAATGCAGGAGGTGCCGGGGGCAATTTTGGTGGTGAAAACAACTATGGAATTGGAAGCAGTGGAAACTATGGTGCTGGTGCTGGTGCTGGTGGGGGCAATGATAACTACGGCGGAAACTCCGCTGATGGACATAGCAACTTTCCCAGTGGTTCAGATTTCGGTGTTTCTGGTCACGTGGGTGGTAATGTCGTCAGCGACAATGGCTTTGCTGGAAATGGAAGCAACATCATTGGTAAAGGCGGATTTGAAGACGGGTCAGAATCCGGGTACGGTTTTGGTGATAAGTTTAGTAGCAGTGCTGCTGATGGCAATACTGCTGGAGCATTTGGGTCAAGTGAATCAATGGACCAAGAGTTACGGGACGAGGATGAGCACGATGACTTTGCAAAAAGAGCTTGATAATTTACTGTTTCAGGAACATGGATGGTGTTCTAAGTTGTGCAAATACACTGCCAGCACTGTTTCCTAATCAGAAGTTGCTGTTTCAGCAGACTTTATCCTGCCTATTTCTCTATCATCCATGTTTTGGAGAACAGTTTTTACTTGTGCTGTTATTTTTGACATTTTATGGTTTTGGAAACTGAGATTCACAACTTTCACTTCTTTAGTTGTATTGTCTCCTCGTCTTACTTTGTTGACGTCGCTTGTGTGTGATTTCATTGATTC
This sequence comes from Dionaea muscipula, assembly GCA_028571145.1. Lineage (NCBI taxonomy): Eukaryota > Viridiplantae > Streptophyta > Magnoliopsida > Caryophyllales > Droseraceae > Dionaea > Dionaea muscipula. The sequence goes on from JAOWBR010167441.1 coordinate 11,091, forward strand.
TGTGGTTCTCATAGACTCATGCAGGGATATTGGTCTCAATTTCACCGGAACAAATGATGCCCTTTTGCTGCTTTGCCTTGTCTTGAGCTTTGAGAGAGATCATCAATAAGTCCGAGCTAATGGACCATTGGATCAATACAATTTATATGCTATTATCAAGCTCACATATACCTTACCATATAGGTCACTAGTAGGGATATAAACGATACGATATATTTTGAGATTGGAGTCACCTATTTGAATAGTTCACGAGCGAGTTTGAGCTTTAGAGTAGTTGGCCTTGCGAGCCTAAGAGCAAGTCCAAGGATGGGATGGAAATTAGGTTGTATTTTGGAGATTTACAACCATGAATAGTAAAAAGTAGAGGTTATAAAAATTTTGGATTCTAAGAAAAGGATGTAAATAAGGTTGTATTTCATTATAATATATTTTATTATCTTTTTTTATTTAATTAAAAAGAAATTGGCGTCAATATTTTCCGCCAACACATTTTCCGCCAATATTTCCGGCCAATAAATTTCCCGCCAATATTTCCCATCAACATTTTTTTCTATAAATGTGACCAACATGATATGTCTTAATTGTATGTT